>JAWNZC010000022.1:2387500-2394516 GCA_035771165.1 Paragorgia papillata | reverse complement strand
CTGTTACGCTATGTTAGTCTGCATTATAACAAGTCACAGGTATCTTTACACAATGTTATATACGGTTATTATATATTACTTTTTTACAATACAAACCGACAGATGGAAAATACAAAAAAAACTTATTTAAGGCGTTACGAAAAAATTTTCCTTTATCAGTACATAGTGATCCTGGTCTAAGATGCTGTGTTTGGTTATCCTATTAATACAATCCTGTGCTTAAGCAACTCTTAAAACATGAATAAATAATATTAATTTTTCTTGAGTATTACCAATGGAAGTTAAAAGGTTATTCTTTCTAATGATTATTCTCTTAGACACATTATTGAATGTCTCAACAACCCATGTGATTCAATACGCAACTTGTAACAATAACAGTTGGATCCATTCATCTGTAACCATGTAATGCTGGTTTTAGTGGAGATGGCATAAACTGTACAGGTATAGATAAATGTTATAGAATCTTTTAAAATATTGAATATCGACTTTTATCACGTTTATTCTCTGGAGTATACCAGTAATAACAACCGTCGTTGTATCAAAACATATACAATCACGAACTGAAAAATGATAGCAAGAAAAAGTTCCTTTATGATCTTGTAATTTTAGTTACCAACACTAGTAGGTTGTATGCAAGTAGAGAGTATACATGCCTAATAGATGGTTGTAACTAGAAATTTTTATAATCCCTTCGTAATTGTATGGAGTCACAGAAGTATGCACGTTGACGTATATTTCTTTAAACATTATTTGATTGGAATAATTTTCATGAATTATTAATAAACATTCGACAATATGATTTAGGAAACTCACGGATTTAAGAGGCAATTGTATATAATATATTCATTATTAATTATTATAATATTATTATTTAAATTATTAGCCTATTAATTTATTATTAGTTATTATTATTATTATTATTATATGTATTATATATTATTATATTATTTATTATTATTATAATTAAGACTTATTGTAATAATA
This sequence comes from Paragorgia papillata, assembly GCA_035771165.1. Lineage (NCBI taxonomy): Eukaryota > Metazoa > Cnidaria > Anthozoa > Scleralcyonacea > Coralliidae > Paragorgia > Paragorgia papillata. Next base: position 2,393,532 of record JAWNZC010000022.1, on the reverse strand, counting down.
ATTAGAAAGTCGAAATTGCGCAATTCTTTATTGTTCTGTCAATATCAGATATCAACCGAATGTCAAAACAATCCATGTCAATTCAAAACGCAACTTGTAACAAGATCAGTAAGAGATCGAGTACAACTGGTACCTAGTGATGGCTTGGGGTTGACATAGTGGAGATGGCATAAACCGTACAGGTGATATACTGTCGGTATCGACCGGTTTAAAACATATCGCCCCAAACACGTTTATACCTTCATCTTATATAATGAAACTAAGTGGAAAATTATTTTATAGCCCGTTTTACATTACGTTTTCTTTATCATATTTCGAATGTAAACGAGTGTCTTAGTAAACCATGCCATTCAACCGAAGCTTGTAACACTACAGTTAATTGAATCTTTTATCTGTATATGTGATCCTGGTTTTGGTGGACATCTTTTAACTGTACAGGTGCATGCAAATTGAGAAAATGAAATAACACATTAATTTCATACGTTTGTTTTGGCAATTTCAAATATTCAATAGTCCGGGTTTTCCTGGTACTAATTCTTGTTTAATAAATTAAGAAATGAAAAAATTATATTATTTTTTTGGGTACGTTCAATGGAAATTAACAACGTTTTCTTTCTAATGTTACTTTAGACATCAATGAATGCCTCAGCAACCCATGTGATTCAAACGCATATTGTAACAATACAGTTGGATCATTCATGTGTACCTGTAATGTTGGTTTTAGTGGAGATGGCATAAACTGTACAGGTATATATGTTATAATCTTTTAAAATATTGATTCGACTTTTATCCGTTTTATTCTCTGGAGTATTACTGTAATAACAACCATGTTGTATAACATATACAATCAACGAACTGAAAAAATGATAGAGAAAAACGGTCCCTTTATGATCTTCTAATTTTAGTTACAAACACTAGTTGTTGTATCAGAAGAGTAATAAATGCCTTTAGTGGTTGTAATTAGAAATTTTATTGCTTCTAATTGTATGGAGTCACAGAAGTATGCACTTGACGTATATTTTTAAATTTTGATTGGGAAAAGTTCATTAATTATTAATAAACTTCACAATATGATTTAGAAATCACGATTTTAAAGCAATCTATATTATTATTATTATTATTATTATTATTATTATTATTATTATTATTATTATTATTATTATTATTATTATTATTATAATTATAATTATTATTAATTATTATTATTATTATTATTATTTTTTACTATCATTGTCATTATCATTATCATTATTATTATTATTATTATTTTTATTAGTATTATTATTATTATTATATATTATTATTATTATTATTATTGCATTGAGCAGAGCCGTTCAGACCATGCTCTGTACATGTCTGTAGTTTTACTGCTGGTTTTGTACTTGGAATCACAATATATCTTTAAAAAATCACACCGAATATGTGGTAGGAAGGATTTGATCATGATTCGTTCAAGTTTTATAGCTATGTTATTGATTTGCGTCGTTTGTTCCATTTTGTGGTAAAGATTTCGTTACGCTGGGTCGCATACATGGCGATGTAAACAGCGAGTTAATCCAGATCAGCAAGGTCCGTTATGCGGATAATACACCAAGGCAAATGCCAGTCATTAAATACTCCTTAATGTTGCTATCGGAAGCTGTAGCGTAATCAAGTGCTGCTGTGGTAAAGATATGTAAAGGCATGCGTGGTCTCAAGATGCATCAACGTAGTTGCAGAGTTATTCTTGGGTTGAACAACGAACTTTGTACAGATCTTGAGGGAACAAATTGATGATAACTCTGCAAATATCCCTACTGATGATCAATCCAACACAAGTGTTGCTGTGGACAGCGAACAAAGTTCTCCAATTTTAAAAAATGGCATAAATCTTCCTAAAAGCGATTCGGGATGGTCAACGGCAAATTATTTTTTCAAATCTGTTTCTTCAGTTAAATGGTCCAATCAGATCACACGATTTAAATCCAAACATAAAGCTTTTAAATGACGTTATCTACAACTATTTCGGAGATAATTTTGGTCATGTTAAAACAGTGCCTGACGAAAACCTAGTGAATAAATACAAAGAACATTCAGTCAAGGACTTAAAGAAAGAGTTAAAAAATTTAAAATCTGCAAACGGTGACTCTGAAGAAATTCAATACGTGTCACACACCTTGCGTGATAAGCTCCGCCGTAATAACAACAACTGCAACCAGTCAACTCCAAATAACAACGAATCTTTCAGTCATGATCAATACATTGGTAGAAACTTCTGGGGTTATGTCAAGAACGTCCTGAATCGAAAAGACGCCGTGTTTCCTTCATTCAACATGAAAGAATGCCTATCTTTTTTCAGTAAAACTCTAGCCAAAATTAATCCAAATAAACTGTTTCATATTCCAAGCTGGATTCCAAGGTTATCTGATCCTGAAGTTCAATTCAACGTTGACTCCTCCAAACTTATCAACAAGTTACTAATGCCATACGTAGAATGAAGGCCTCTGGTTCTCCTTGTCCCCTTGATCAACTCTCTATCATATGTTTTTAAGCGATGTCCTTTTTTAAGAACTTACCTAACAGAAATAATACGTAATGTTTGGTTGTCTGGAACTATACCGGCTGAATGGAAACGAGCGTGCACTATACTTATTCATAAGAAAGGCAACACAGGATGACCCCTCAAATTTTCGGTCCCATCACTCTGGAAACAATACCATTAAAAGTATTTACATCATGTCTTCGCAATGCAATATTCTCCTTCCTCGTTTACTAATAACTTTATTGAACATAATATACCAGAAAGGCTTCACACCTAATCTGTCTGGCACTTTAGAACACACAGCTCAGATGACCAATATTATCAACAAAGCTAGGATAAAAACAACGTTCTCTTGTCATCACTCTACTTGACCTCAAGAATGCCTTTGGTGAAGTTCATCATAATTTAATTCAGTCCATCCTTGATTACCATCACATTCCTAATCACATCAAAACTGTTATAAAAAGTTTATACACGGATTTTAAGACTTCAATAATAACATCTGAATTTCGTACTCCTTTTATATCTGTTGGCCGTGGTGTACTGCAAGGTGATTGTCTTAGTCCTCTACTATTTAATATGTGCTTCAACACTTTCATTCAACACATAAAGGCCGATAAGTACCGTCAATTTGGTTTCTCCTTCCAATTTCTAAACCCGATCCACTGGTTTCAGTTTGCTGATGATGCCGCGGTCATTAGTGGCCAAGAATCAGAAAACCAGCATCTTCTAAATCGTTTCTGTATCTGGTGCCAATGGTCCAGTATGATTATCCGGGTTGACAAATGTAGCACATTTGGTATCAAGAAAGCTTTAACAAAATCAGTCCAATATTTACCTAAACTCTTAATTAACAGTGACCTAATCCCAACTACTAAAATTGGAGAATCTTTCCGATATTTAGGAAGATACTTTGATTTTGATATGTCCAACCAAGAACACAAGTCTGAGCTGACCTCCCTCATCACAGAACTGATGTCTGATATTGACCTTAAACCACTACATCCGAAAAATAAACTTCTTCTTTCAGTCGCTACGTCTTATCTAAAACATCCTGGCATTTTACTGTTGCTACCTTGTCCAAAACTTGGGTCTCTGAAAATATTGATTCCGTTGTAAACAAATACATCCGTAAATGGCTGGAAATACCAGTATCTGGAACATTGAGTAACATCTTTCTAACCCGTAACAAATTTGGTCTAAGTATTCTCCCACCATCTATCAAATTCACTCAGTGTCAAACAGTTCTTCGAAATGCCTTAAAAACATCTCCCAATGAATCAATAAAAGAGCTTTGGAAATCAACTAATAACAGCACTAACATTCAGTATGATATTTACAACTCTACCAAGGAAGTTATCAAAGATTTCCGTTCTGGACAAGAGGATAAACTTCAAAACCACTTGACCTGTCAAGGCTCATTTTTCTCGAATGTTGCGAAATTCTCCTTACCAAAGCTAAACAAATTCTGGTCTGCTTCTCAATCTAAACTACCAAAAAACATCTATAATTTTACTATGCGTTATATCAATAACTCTCTTCCTACCCGCAAAAACCTTTCCAGATGGGGTATATCATCAAGTTCTGACTGTTCCTTTTGCTTACGCCCAGAAACTCTCCTACACGTGGTTGCCGGATGTCAATCATACCTTGAACGTTTTACGTGGAGACACGACTCTATTCTCAACTTTCTTGCCAAGACCCTACAAACTGCCAATTGCTCCAACCTTTTTGTTGATCTTCCTGAATTCAAAAGCCCCTCAATTATAACTGGTGACAAATATCGTCCAGATTTACTCCTATCTACTTCAAAGGGATGTCTATATATAGTCGAACTTACCGTGGGATTTGAATCGAACCCTCAAAACAACGTAGAGCGCAAAAAAGCCAGATATGAAGAAATAGTTAGACAACAAAGTGAACACTTTAGCACTGTTAAATTTGTCAATCTCTCGATTAGTTCACTCGGTGTTTTCGCAAAAGAGTGTACCTCCTTTATAGCAATGTTAAACGATGTAGGAGTTGATGTGAAGCATCAAAATTATTGTGTCAGAAAAATGATATCTATTGCCATCAGAACAACCTATTATATTTTTTGCTGCAGAAATAAGGAATGGACGAATCCTGACTTACTGAACTTTTAAGTTTTTAAGTAGCTTAGTTGTGATTCAAGTAGTCGATTATAAATTACCTCGATGAGTGAGCTTTACAATTGTTTGTTTAGAAAAAATTAATTAATAAAGTTCCCATTATTATTATTATTATTATTATTATTATCATTATTATTATTATTATTATTTTTATACTCATTCACATTCTCATTATCATCATCATCATCATCATCATTATTATTGTTATTGTTATTGTTATTATTATTATTATTATTAAGAAAATAATGTCTATCACCATTAGAACAACATACTATATATTTTGTTGTAGAAACAAGGATTGGACAAATCCAGACTTAATGAACATTTGAAGATACATTTTAAATTCAAATTTTTCTATATAGTTGTAAACAATAAATAGGTTCAAGTAGTCAATTATAAATTACCTTAATTAGTGAGATTTATAATTGTATATATATATATATATATATATATAAAGTATTTCAATAAAGTTTCCATTATTATTATAATTAAAGTCGAAATTGTATTCTTTATTGTTTTGTCATTTCAGATATCAACGAATGTCAAAACAATCCATGTCATTCAAACGCAACTTGTAACAATACAGTAGGATCGTACAACTGTACATGTGATGCTGGCTTTAGTGGAGATGGCATAAACTGTACAGGTATCTGCGTATCGACCGTTTAAAATATCGCCCAAAAACGTTTTACCTTCATTTCTATAAACTAAGGAAAAACATTTTATCACGTTTACATTATGTTTTCTTTATCATATTTCGAATGTTAACGAGTGTCTTAATAAACCATGCCATTCAAGCGAAGCTTGTAACAATTCAGTTAATTGAATCTTTATTCTGTATATGTGATCCTGGTTTCGGTGGAGATCTTTAAACTGTACAGCTGCATCCAAATTGAGAAAATGAAATAACACATTAAATTCATACGTTTGTTTTGTCAATTTCAAAGATTCAATAGTCCGGGTTTTCCTTGTACTAATTCTTGCTTACTTAATAAATTAAGAAATGAAATAATTCTATTATTTTTTGGCTACTTTCACTGGAAATTAACAAAGTTTTCTTTCTAATGTTACTTTAGACATCAATGAATGTCTCAGCAACCCATGTGATTCAAACGCATATTGTAACAATACAGTTGGATCATTCATGTGTAGCTGTAATGTTGGTTTTAGTGGAGATGGCATAAACTGTACAGGTATGTATGTTATAATCTCTTAAAATATTGATTCCACTTTTATCCGTTTATTCTCTGAGTATACAGTAATAACAACCGTGTTGTATAACATATACAATCACGAACTGAAAAATGATAGAGAAAAAGTCCCTTTATGATCTTGTAATTTTAGTTACAAACACTAGTTGT
>JAWNZC010000022.1:2150000-2380000 GCA_035771165.1 Paragorgia papillata | reverse complement strand
GGATCATTCATGTGTAGCTGTAATGTTGGTTTTAGTGGAGATGGCATAAACTGTACAGGTATGTATGTTATAATCTTTTAAAATATTGATTCCACTTTTATCCGTTTATTCTCTGGAGTATACAGTAATAACAACCGTGTTGTATAACATATACAATCACGAACTGAAAAATGATAGAGAAAAAGTCCCTTTATGATCTTGTAATTTTAGTTACAAACACTAGTTGTTGTATCAGAAGAGTATAAATGCCTTTAGTGGTTGTAATTATAATTTCTATTTCTCTAATTGTATGGAGTCTACAGAAGTATGCACTTGACGTATATGTTTAAACAACTTTGATTGGAAAGCGTTCATAAATTATTAATAAACTTCACAATATGATTTAGAAATCACGATTTAAGGCAATCTATATTATTACTATTATTATTATTATTATTATTATTATTATTATTATTATTATTATTATTATTATTATTATTATTATTATTATTATTGTTATTATTATTTTTATTATTATTATTATGATTATTATTATTATCATGATTATTATTATTATAATTATTATTATTATAATTGTAATTATAATTATAATTAAAGTCGAAATTGTATCTTTATTGTTTTGTCATTTAAGATATCAACGAATGTCAAAACAATCCATGTCATTCAAACGCAACTTGTAACAATACAGTAGGATCGTACAACTGTACATGTGATGCTGGCTTTAGTGGAGATGGCATAAACTGTGCAGGTATCTGCGTATCGACCATTTAAAATATCGCCCAAAAACGTTATCCCTTCATTTCTATAAACTAAGGAAAAACCTTTTATCACGTTTACATTATGTTTTCTATATAATATTTCTAATGTTAACGAGTGTCTTGATAAACCATGCCATTCAAGCGAAGATTGCAACAATACAGTTAGTTGAATCTTTTATCTGTATATGTGACCCTGGTTTTGGTGGAGATCTTTTAACTGTACAGCTGCATGCAAATTGAGAAAATGAAATAACACATTAATTTCATACGTTTGTTTTGGCAATTTCAAAGATTCAATAGTCCGGGTTTTCCTTGTACTAATTCTTGTTTAATAAATTAAGAAATGAAATAATTCTATTATTTTTTGGGTACTTTCACTGGAAATTAACAAAGTTTTCTTTCTAATGTTACTTTAGACATCAATGAATGTCTCAGCAACCCATGTGATTCAAACGCATATTGTAACAATACAGTTGGATCATTCATGTGTACCTGTAATGTTGGTTTTAGTGGAGATGGCATAAACTGTACAGGTATGTATGTTATAATCTTTTAAAATATTGATGCCACTTTTATCCGTTTATTCTCTGGAGTATACAGTAATAACAACCGTGTTGTATAACATATACAATCACGAACTGAAAAATGATAGAGAAAAAGTCCCTTTATGATCTTGTAATTTTAGTTACAAACACTAGAGAAGAGTATAAATGCCTTTAGTGGTTGTAATTATAATTTCTATTTCTCTAATTGTATGGAGTCTACAGAAGTATGCACTTGACGTATATGTTTAAACAACTTTGATTGGAAAGCGTTCATAAATTATTAATAAACTTCACAATATGATTTAGAAATCACGATTTAAGGCAATCTATATTATTACTATTATTATTATTATTATTATTATTATTATTATTATTATTATTATTATTATTATTATTATTATTATTATTGTTATTATTATTTTTATTATTATTATTATGATTATTATTATTATCATGATTATTATTATTATAATTATTATTATTATAATTGTAATTATAATTATAATTAAAGTCGAAATTGTATCTTTATTGTTTTGTCATTTAAGATATCAACGAATGTCAAAACAATCCATGTCATTCAAACGCAACTTGTAACAATACAGTAGGATCGTACAACTGTACATGTGATGCTGGCTTTAGTGGAGATGGCATAAACTGTGCAGGTATCTGCGTATCGACCATTTAAAATATCGCCCAAAAACGTTATCCCTTCATTTCTATAAACTAAGGAAAAACCTTTTATCACGTTTACATTATGTTTTCTATATAATATTTCTAATGTTAACGAGTGTCTTGATAAACCATGCCATTCAAGCGAAGATTGCAACAATACAGTTAGTTGAATCTTTTATCTGTATATGTGACCCTGGTTTTGGTGGAGATCTTTTAACTGTACAGCTGCATGCAAATTGAGAAAATGAAATAACACATTAATTTCATACGTTTGTTTTGGCAATTTCAAAGATTCAATAGTCCGGGTTTTCCTTGTACTAATTCTTGTTTAATAAATTAAAAATGAAATAATTCTATTATTTTTCTGGGTACTTTCAATGGAAATTAAGAAAGTTTTCTTTCTAATGTTACTTTAGACATCAATGAATGTCTCAGCAACCCATGTGATTCAAACGCATATTGTAACAATACAGTTGGATCATTCATGTGTACCTGTAATGTTGGTTTTAGTGGAGATGGAATAAACTGTACAGGTATATATGTTATAATCTTTTAAAATATTGATTCGACTTTTATCCGTTTATTCTCTGGAGTATACAGAAATAACAACTGTGTTGTATAACATATACAATCACGAACAGAAAAATAAAAGAGAAAAAGTTCCTTTATGATCTTGTAATTTTAGTTACAAACACTAGTGGTCGTATCAGAAACGTCTACATGCCTGTAGTGGTTGTAATTAGAATTTGTATTGCTCTAATTGTATGGAGTCACAGAAGTATGCACTTGTCGTATATTTCTAAATTTTGATTGGAAAAGTTCATTAATTATTAATACACTTCACAATATGATTTAGAAATCACGATTTAAGGCAATCTATATTATTATTATTATTATTATTATTATTATTATTATTATTATTATTATTATTATTATTATTATTATTATTATTATCATCTTCATTATTATTATCATTATCATTATCATTATCATTATCATTATCATTATCATTATCATTATCATTATCATGATCATTATCATCATTATCATCATCATTATTATTATTATTATTATTATTATTATTATTATTATTATTATTATTATTATTATTATTATTATTATTACTACATTGAGCGGAGCCGTTAAGACGTGCTCCGTACGTGTCTAAAGTTTTATCGAAAATTTATTACTTGAATCACAAATAATTTTATGAATTAACATTGTTAAAGATTACAATCATGATTGGCTCAAGTTTTATACTTATGTTATTGATATGCGTCGTTTGTTTGTTCTGTGGAAAAGATTTCGTTACGCTTAGCCGACATTCATGGCGATGTAAACAGCGAGTTCATCACGCAGAGCAAGATCATTCTGCTGAGGATACAGCAAGGGAAGCGCCCGCCATGAATTCTCCCAATGTTGTTATCTCAAGTCGTATCGTAATAAAGTGTTGCTGTGGTAAAATATGTAAAGGAAAGCGTGGTCTAAAGATGCATCAACGCAGTTGTAGAGTTATACATGGGTTAAACCGTGAACTTTGCGATGACCTAGAGGAACAAGCCGCTGAAAACTCCGCAGATTTCACTGATAATGATCAATTAACCGTCAACACGGTACCTACAGTAAACGAAGAAAATATTCCAAGCCTTAAAAAAGGCATTAAACTACCTAAAAGTGGTTTCTCCTTTCAGTTTTTAAATCCTATCCACTGGTTTCAGTTTGCTGATGACGCTGCTGTTATAAGTAGTCAAGAATCAGAAAACCAACATCTTTTGAACCGCTTTTCTATTTGGTGGCAATGGTCCAACATGATTATACGGATTGATAAGTGTAGTACTTTTGGCATTAAAAAAGCTGTAACAAAATCCATCCAATATCTACCGAAACTCCTCATTAATAATCAACTAATTCCAGCGACCAAAATTGGCGAGTATTTTCAATATTTAGGAAGATACTTTGATTTCAATATGTCCGATCAACAACACAAGTCTGAACTCACCTCCCTGATTGACGAACTAATGACTGATATTGATTCCAAGCCACTACATCCAAAAAATAAAATCCTCTTGTACAGTCGCTATGTTTTATCCAAAATATCCTGGCATTTTACTGTTACTACTTTATCAAAAACTTGGATTTCAGAGAACATTGATTCTATAGCGAACAGTTATTTTCGTAAATGGCTTGAAATACCTATATCAGGAACACTTAGTACTGTCTACCTAACCAGAAACAAATTTGGTCTTAATATTTGTCCTCCATCTGTCAAATTCACCCAATGTCAAACAGTTCTCCGTACAGCTCTTAAAACATCTCCAAACCAAGCAATCAATGAACTCTGGAAGTCAACTAGTAACAGCACAAATATCCAGTATGATGTCTATAACTCCACCAAGCAAGTTCTTAAGGACTTTCGCTCTGGACAAGAAGATAGACTTCATAACCATTTAACTTGTCAGGGATCCTTTTTCTCCAATATTACTAAGTTCTCCTTTCCCCAGCTTACGAAAATATGGTGTGCATCTCAGTCCAACCTCCAGAAAAATATTTTTAATTTTACAATACGATATATGAATAACTCTCTTCCCACGCGCAAAAACCTTGCAAGATGGGGTGTATCACCAAGTTCAGATTGTTCTCTTTGTCTGGCTCCAGAAACTCTTCTTCACGTAGTGGCAGGTTGCCAGTCGTACCTGGAACGATTTACATGGAGACACGACTCTATCTTGAACTTTCTCGCAACGACCCTACAGACCGTAAGTGGTTCAAGTCTTTATGTTGATCTTCCAGGTTATAAAAGTCCATCCATAATAACTGGTGATACATACCGTCCAGACTTGCTCCTATCAACTCCAAGTACTGGATGCCTCTACATTGTTGAACTGACTGCTGGTTTTGAGTCAAATCTTCAAAACAACGTCGATCGTAAAAAATCCAAATATTCAGAATTAATAAGGGAACAAAGTCAAAGTGAACAATTCAGATCAGTTAAATTTGTAAACCTATCGGTTAGCTGCCTTGGTGTCTTTGCAGCAGAATGTTCTACATTCATAGAAATGCTGAATGATCTTAGCCTTGACAAGACTCACCAAAAATATTGTATTAATAGAATGACGACGATCGCAATCAGAACCACCTATTACATATTCTGTTGCCGAAACAAGGAATGGACAAATCCTGAACTGCTAACTTTTTAAAATTATTGTACTGTATATTTGTTTTATGTTGTTATATATAGTTATTAGTTATATATTGTTAGTGTTGATTCAAGTAGCCGATTGTAAATTACCTTAAATAAGCGAGATTTACAATTGTATATTATCTAAAAAGACATTTAATAAAGTTTCCATTATTATCATTGTTTTTATTATTATTATTATTATTATTATTATTATTATTATTATTATTATTATTATTATTATTATTATTATTATTATTATTATTATTATTATTATTATATAATTATAATTAAAGCTGAAATTGTATTATTCATTGTTTTGTCATTTCAGATATCAACGAATGTCAAAACAATCCATGTCATTCAAACGCAACTTGTAACAATACAGTAGGATCGTACAACTGTACATGTGATGCTGGCTTTAGTGGAGATGGCATGAACTGTACAGGTATCTGCGTATCGAACGTTTAAAATATCACCCAAAAACGTTATATCTTCATTTCTATAAACTAAGGAAAAACATTTTATCACGTTTACATTATGTTTTCTTTATCATATTTCGAATGTTAACGAGTGTCTTAATAAACCATGCCATTCAAGCGAAGCTTGTAACAATTCAGTTAATTGAATCTTTATTCTGTATATGTGATCCTGGTTTCGGTGGAGATATTTAAACTGTACAGCTGCATCCAAATTGAGAAAATGAAATAACACATTAAATTCATACGTTTGTTTTGTCAATTTCAAAGATTCAATAGTCCGGGTTTTCCTTGTACTAATTCTTGCTTACTTAATAAATTAAGAAATGAAATAATTCTATTATTTTTTGGGTACTTTCACTGGAAATTAACAAAGTTTTCTTTCTAATGTTACTTTAGACATCAATGAATGTCTCAGCAACCCATGTGATTCAAACGCATATTGTAACAATACAGTTGGATCATTCATGTGTACCTGTAATGTTGGGTTTAGTGGAGATGGCATAAACTGTACAGGTATGTACGTTATAATCTTTTAAAATATTGATTCCACTTTTATCCGTTTATTCTCTGGAGTATACCGTGTTGTATAACATATACAATCACGAACTGAAAAATGATAGAGAAAAAGTCCCTTTATGATCTTGTAATTTTAGTTACAAACACTAGTTGTTGTATCACAAGAGTATAAATGCCTTTAGTGGTTGTAATTATAATTTCTATTTCTCTAATTGTATGGAGTCTACAGAAGTATGCACTTGACGTATATTTTAAAACAACTTTGATTGGAAAGCGTTCATAAATTATTAATAAACTTCACAATATGATTTAGAAATCACGATTTAAGGCAATCTATATTATCACTATTATTATTATTATTATTATTATTATTATTATTATTATTATTATTATTATTATTATTATTATTATTATTATTATTATTATTATTATTATTATTGTTATTATTATTTTTATTATTATTATGATTATTATTATCATGATTATTATTATTATAATTATTATTATTATAATTGTAATTATAATTATAATTAAAGTCGAAATTGTATCTTTATTGTTTTGTCATTTAAGATATCAACGAATGTCAAAACAATCCATGTCATTCAAACGCAACTTGTAACAATACAGTAGGATCGTACAACTGTACATGTGATGCTGGCTTTAGTGGAGATGGCATAAACTGTGCAGGTATCTGCGTATCGACCATTTAAAATATCGCCCAAAAACGTTATACCTTCATTTCTATAAACTAAGGAAAAACATTTTATCACGTTTACATTATGTTTTCTATATAATATTTCTAATGTTAACGAGTGTCTTGATAAACCATGCCATTCAAGCGAAGATTGCAACAATACAGTTAGTTGAATCTTTTATCTGTATATGTGACCCTGGTTTTGGTGGAGATCTTTTAACTGTACAGCTGCATGCAAATTGAGAAAATGAAATAACACATTAATTTCATACGTTTGTTTTGGCAATTTCAAAGATTCAATAGTCCGGGTTTTCCTTGTACTAATTCTTGTTTAATAAATTAAAAATGAAATAATTCTATTATTTTTCTGGGTACTTTCAATGGAAATTAAGAAAGTTTTCTTTCTAATATTACTTTAGACATCAATGAATGTCTCAACAACACATGTGATTCAAACGCATATTGTAACAATACAGTTGGATCATTCATGTGTACCTGTAATGTTGGTTTTAGTGGAGATGGCATAAACTGTACAGGTATATATGTTATAATCTTTTAAAATATTGATTCGACTTTTATCCGTTTATTCTCTGGAGTATACAGTAATAACAACCGTGTTGTATAACATATACAATCACGAACTGAAAAATGATAGAGAAAAAGTCCTTTTATGATCTTGTCTTTTTGGTTACAAACATAGAGAAGAGTATAAATGCCTTTAGTGGTTGTAATTATAATTTTTATTTCTCTAATTGTATGGAGTCTACAGAAGTATGCACTTGACGTATATGTTTAAACTTTGATTGGAAAGCGTTCATAAATTATTAATAAACTTCACAATATGATTTAGAAATCACGATTTAAGGCAATCTATATTATTACTATTATTATTATTATTATTATTATTATTATTATTATTATTATTATTATTATTATTATTATTATTATTATTATTATTATTATTATTATTACTTTACTATACGTTATGTGAACAATTCTACTCCGACACGCAAAAACCTTCACAGATGGGGAATATCTTCAAGTCCAGAATGCTCCTTTTGTCTGAGCCCAGAAACACTACTACACGTTGTTGCTGGTTGTCAATCGTATCTTGAACGCTTTACATGGAGGCACAATTCAATTCTTAACTTTCTTGCAAATACCTTACAAACTGTTAACGGTTCAAACCTCTTTGTCGATCTGCCTGGATTCAAAAGCCCATCTATCCTAACTGGTGACACGTATCGTCCAGATTTGCTATTGCATTGTTCAAACGGCGTCTTTATGTTCTCGAACTTACTGTTGGTTTTGAATCAAACCTCCAAAACAACGTCAAACGGAAAGAAGATAAATATAGTGAACTAGTAAAACAGCAAAGTGAACATTTTAATGATGTGAAATTTATAAATCTCTCCATGAGCTGCCTAGGTGTTTTTGCGAATGAGTGTTCTACTTTTTTAGATATGCTAGATAAGGTTGGTCTTGATAACAAGCACCAAATGTACTGCGTAAGGAAAATGATGACTATTGCTATCAGAACTACGTATTACATTTTCTGCTGCCGAAATAAGGAATGGGGAAATCCCGAATTATTAGCTTTTTGAAATATTTGTATATAAATTTGCATGTTTTATTATATAGTCATTAGTTGTTATTATATATTATTAGTTGTGATTCAAGTAGCCAATTGTAAATTACCTTAATAAGCGAGATTTATAATTGTATATGTAGAAAAGAAAAAACATTTAATAAAGTTTCCATTATTATTATTATTATTATGGTTATTATTATTTTTATTATTATTATTATGATTATGATTATTATTATCATGATTATTATTATTATAATTATTATTATTATAATTGTAATTATAATTATAGTCGAAATTGTATCTTTATTGTTTTGTCATTTAAGATATCAACGAATGTCAAAACAATCCATGTCATTCAAACGCAACTTGTAACAATACAGTAGGATCGTACAACTGTACATGTGATGCTGGCTTTAGTGGAGATGGCATAAACTGTGCAGGTATCTGCGTATCGACCATTTAAAATATCGCCCAAAAACGTTATACCTTCATTTCTATAAACTAAGGAAAAACATTTTATCACGTTTACATTATGTTTTCTATATAATATTTCTAATGTGAACGAGTGTCTTGATAAACCATGCCATTCAAGCGAAGATTGCAACAATACAGTTAGTTGAATCTTTTATCTGTATATTTGACCCTGGTTTCGGTGGAGATATTTAAACTGTACAGCTGCATGCAAATTGAGAAAATGAAATAAAACATTAAATTCATACCTTTGTTTTGGCAATTTCAAAGATTCAATAGTCCGGGTTTTCCTTGTACTAATTCTTGGTTACTTAACAAAGTTAAGAAATGAAATAATTCTATTATTTTTCTGGGTACTTTCACTGGAAATTAACAAAGTTTTCTTTCTAATGATACTTTAGACATCAATGAATGTCTCAGCAACCCATGTGATTCAAACGCATATTGTAACAATACAGTTGGATCATTCATGTGTACCTGTAATGTTGGTTTTAGTGGAGATGGCATAAACTGTACAGGTATATATGTTATAATCTTTTAAAATATTGATTCGACTTTTATCCGTTTATTCTCTGGAGTATACAGTAACAACAACCGTGTTGTATAACATATACAATCACGAACTGAAAAATGAAAGAGAAAAAGTTCATTTATGAACTTGTAATTTTAGTTACAAACACTAGTGGTTGTATCAGAAGGGTATACATGCCTATAGTGGTTGTAATTAGAATTTGTATTGCTCTAATTGTATGGAGTCACAGAAGTATGCACTTGACGTATATGTTTAAACTTTGATTGGAAAACTTTCATAAATTATTAATAAACTCCACAATATGATTTAGAAATCACGATTTAAGGCAATCTATATTATTATTATTATTATTATTATTATTATTATAATTATTATAATTATTATTATTATTATTATTATTATTATTATTATTATTATTATTATTATTATTATTATTATTATTATTATTAATAGTATATCGTAAAGAAAATCATCAACATAATAATAAGAACCTCGTATTATGTATTTTGTCGACGTAACAAAGAATGGAATAACCCGAAACTAATGACATTCTAAGATTTTTATTCTCATGTAGCATCAGTTAAAATAGTCAGTGGTAAACTACCTGTAAAAGCGAGGTTTAACATTGTAATTTCTACGTTTAATGATCAATAAATAAAGTTTACATTATTATTATTATTATTATTATTATTATTATTATTATTATTATTATTATTATTATTATTATTATTATTATTATTATTATTATTATTATTATTATTATTATTATTATTATTATTGGTGTACTTCAAGGCGACTGTCTCAGCCCCCTCTTATTTAATATGTCATTTAACACTTTCGTTCAACATATCAAATCTGAGAAATACCGTCAACTTGGTTTCTGGAATATTAGCGATAATGGACTCCCATTTAATCCAACCCACTGGTTTCAATTTGCTGACGACGCAGCCGTCATTAGCAGTCAAGAAAATGAAAACCAAATTCTTCTTAACCATTTCACAATCTGGTGCCAATGGGCTAATATGATTATACGTGTTGATAAATGTTCAACATTTGGTATAAAAAAGGCATCAACAAAATCTGTCCAATATCTACCAAAGCTCTTCGTCAATCACAATCTTGTACCGCGTGTCGAAAATGGTAAATCTTTCAGTTACTTAGGTCGCTATTTTGATTTCAATATGTCTAATGAAGAACACAAATTAGAACTTTACGACATGATTAACAACATGATGAACGAAATTGATATCTTACCTTTACACCCCAAAAACAAAATTATTTTGTACAATCGCTATTTACTTTCGAAGATTTCCTGGCACTTCACTGTTTCTGATATATCGAAAACCTGGGTCTGCGAACAACTAGACAATACCGCGTCAAAATATATCCGAAAATGGCTTGAACTGCCTATTTCTGGAACACTAAGCAACGTTCTGCTCCCTCATAATAAATTAGGTTTAAACATCATTCTTCCCTCAACCAAATTTATCCAATGTCAAACCGTCTCTCGATGCGCTCTAAAATCTTCGCCAAATGAAGATATCAGAAATCTATGGAAGGACACGAGCAACAACAAAAATGTGCAATACGACACATACAAAAACACTAAAGATGTTTTGAAAGCCGTCAGAAAAGAGCACGAAGACAGGCTTCAAAATCACCTCATTTCACAAGGTTCTTTCTTTTCAAATATCATTGAACATTCTACATCCACGTTCAACTCCATATGGTCTTCCGTCCAACGCAACCTCCCCAAGAACATCTTCAACTTCACCATTCGATACATCAACAACACACTCCCGACACGCAAAAAATTTATCGAAATGGGGAATCTCTTCAACATCTGATTGCTTTTTCTGCTCGACACCTGAAACCTTACTCCACGTTGTCGCTGGATGCAAAACGTACCTGGAAGAAGGTCGATTCACATGGCGTCATGACTCCGTTCTTAATTTCATTGCATACACACTTCAATCCGTACAACATTCCACTCTTTATGTTGACCTCCCTGGCTTCAACAGCCCCTCAGTTCTCACGGGAGATGAGTTGCGTCCTGACCTTCTTTTAACCATTGAAAACAAATATCTTTACATCCTTGAGCTCACCGTCGGATTTGAGTCCAATCTTCACCGCAACGCCACCCGTAAGAAACACAAATATCTCGATTTAGTTAACGAAAAACAAGGAAACTATGAAAAGGTTAAGTTCATAAATCTATCTCTGAGTGCACTTGGAATTTTCGGACAGTCATCAATGGATTTCATTGAAATGCTAAAAGACTTTAAATTCGACACTCCCTGTAGAAAGTATATAGTAAAGAAAATCATCAACATATCAATAAGAACCTCGTATTATGTTTTTGTCGACGTAACAAAGAATGGAATAACCCGAAACTAATGACATTCTAAGATTTATATTCTCATGTAGCATCAGTTGAAATAGTCAGTGGTAAACTACCTGTAAAAGCGAGGTTTATCATTGTAATTTCTACGTTTAATGATCAATAAATAAAGTTTACATTATTATTATTATTATTATTATTATTATTATTATTATTATTATTATTATTATTATTATTATTATTATTATTATTATTATTATTATTATTATTATTATTATTATTATTATTATTATTATTATTATAAAGTAAAGGACTTAAAGAAATCTCTAAAACAATTAAAACTCTCAAACGCTGATCCTCATGAAATTAAATACGTATCTCGCACATTGCGTGACAAGCTTCGTAATGCTAGTAAAAACAATACCAACGAGACAACTCAAAATCAAGACAAGACGTTCAATCACGACAACTGCATTGGCAGAAATTTTTGGGGCTATGTTAAAAATGTCCTGAATAACAACAATTCTTTACTCCCATCCTTTACTATGACAGAATGCCTAACCTATTTCAACAAAACTCTAAATTCAATTAATCCAAGTAAACTGTTTTATATTCCCAGCTGGATTCCAAAGCTATCTGATCCTGTCGTCAATTTTGACCTTGAACCCCCAACCTATCGTCAAATTACAAATATTATTCGCAGGGTGAAAGCGTCTGGTTCTCCTTGTCCCCTTGATCAAATTTCAATTATTTGCTTTAAACGATGTCCATTTTTACGCACTTATCTAACCGAAATAATACGTAGCGTCTGGTCTTCTAAATCTGTACCTGCTGAATGGAAAATAGCATGTTCTATACTTATCCATAAAAAAGGCAACACAAATGACCCATCCAATTTCCGTCCTACTACTCTAGAAACCATACCATTAAAAGTGCTTACTTCATGTCTCCGCAATGCTATGTTCTCCTTCCTAACGGCTAATAACTTTATTGAACATAAGATTCAAAAAGGCTTCACACCTAATCTGGCTGGCACTTTGGAACACACTGCTCAAATGACAAATATTATCAACCAAGCGAGAATAAAACAACGTTCTCTTGTCATCACCCTACTTGACCTCAAAAATGCCTTTGGTGAAGTCCATCATAACCTGATTCAATCTGTCCTCGATTATCATCACATTCCCAATCACATCAGTGAAACTATAAAGAGCTTGTATACTGACTTCAATACTGCAATTATAACATCAGAATTCTCTACTCCATTCATAACTGTTGGCCGCGGAGTGCTTCAAGGAGACTGTCTTAGTCCTCTACTTTTCAATATGTGCTTAAATACATTTATTCAACACATAAAAGCTGATAAATACCGGCAATTTGGTTACATCACAAAATTTTTAAACCCAATCCATTGGTTCCAGTTTGCTGATGATGCTGCGGTAATAAGTGGTCAAGATTCAGAAAATCAACATCTTTTAAATCGTTTCTCGATCTGGTGTCAATGGTCCAACATGATTGTTAGAGTTGATAAGTGTAGTACATTTGGTATTAAGAAAAGTCTAACAAAATCAATTCAATATTTACCAAAACTTCTGATTAACAATAAATTGATACCTGCCACTAAAATTGGAGACTCGTTCCGATACTTAGGAAAATACTTTGACTTCAGTATGTCCAACAAAGAGCACAAACAAGAGCTAATCACTCTCCTTGAAGATGTTATGTCTAAAATTGATCTTAAACCTCTACACCCGAAAAACAAACTTCTACTTTATAGTCGTTACCTCTTATCCAAATTCTCCTGTCATTTTACTGTTGCTACCTTATCAAAAACCTGGGTCTCTGAAAATATGGATTCAAAAGTTAACAAATACATACGTAATTGGCTTGAAATACCTGTATCAGGAACTTTAAGTAATGTATACCTTACCAGTAACAGGTTTGGTCTAAATATCTACCCTCCATCTATTAAGTTTACTCAGTGCCAAACAGTTCTTCGTAACGCCTTAAGAAACTCTCCAAATGATTCCATAAAAGATCTCTGGAAATCAACATGTGACCATACAAACATTCAATATGACGTTTACACCTCGACAAAGGAAGTTCTTAAAAGTTTCAACTCCGGACAAGAGAACAAACTTCAGAAACATCTGGTTCTCCAAGGCACCTTCTTCTCTAACGTTATCAAGTTCTCACTGTCGAAACTAAACAGCATATGGTCTAAATCTCAATCAAACTTACCAAAGAACATTTATAACTTTACCAACCGTTACATCAATAACTCTCTTCCCACCCACAAAAACCTTACTAAATGGGGAATAATGTCGAACTCTGATTGCTCCTTCTGCTTAAACCCTGAAACCCTCCTACATGTAGTTGCTGGATGCCAATCCTACCTTCCACGATTTACATGGAGACATGACTCTGTTCTCAACTTTATTGCAAAAACGCTACAACCTGTCAACAACTCTAATCTCTTCGTTGATCTTCCTGGATATAAGAGCCCATCAATAATAACTGGTGAAATGTATCGCCCAGATGTGCTTCTTTCCATTTCCACTGATTGTCTCTATATCCTTGAACTCTCCGTCGGATATGAATCTAATCTCCAAACTAACGTTGATCGCAAAAGAGCAAGATACAGAGATGTAATTACACAGCAAAAGGAACATTTTAAAACTGTCAAATTTGTAAATTTATCAATCAGTTCCTTAGGTGTTTTCTCAAAAGAATGTCGTACCTTTTTGGAGATGTTAAACGATCTAGGTCTTGATAAAAATCACCAAAATTTTTGTATTAAGAAAATAATGTCTATCGCCATTAGAACAACATACTATATATTTTGTTGTAGAAACAAGGCTTGGACAAATCCAGACTTAATGAACATTTGAAGACACATTTTAAATTCAAATTTTTCTATATAGTTGTTAGCAATAAATAGGTTCAAGTAGTCAATTATAAATTACCTTAATTAGTGAGATTTATAATTGTATATATATATATAAAGTATTTCAATAAAGTTTCCATTATTATTATAATTATAATTATAATGAAATTCGAAATTGTATTATTCATTGTTTTGTCATTTCAGATATCAACGAATGTCAAAACAATCCATGTCATTCAAACGCAACTTGTAACAATACAGCAGGATCGTACAACTGTACATGTGATGCTGGCTTTAGTGGAGATGGCATAAACTGTACAGGTATCCGCGTATCGACCGTTTAAAATATCGGCCAAAAACGTTTTACCTTCATTTCTATAAACTAAGGAAAAACATTTTATCACGTTTACATTATGTTTTCTTTATCATATTTCGAATGTTAACGAGTGTCTTAATAAACCATGCCATTCAACCGAAGCTTGTAACAATACAGTTCATTGAATCTTCTATCTGTATTTATACAATACCCTGGTTGCTATGCGTGTTTTCATTGGTTGTTGGCCATGATCTATTAGAGGACAGACACATGGTCACGTCAGATCACGTCAGCTGACTTGCTTTTTTCCTTTTTCATGCCCCAAAATCCGGCAAGAGTTTCGACAAAAACCTTTTAAATTTTTATTGTATAAAACAAATAGATTCCATTTTTTGTTGTCTGTTCAGTTATAGATGCACAGAAGACGTCACAACGTGGTAAGAACATCAGTGACCCACTTGACTGCGTCTCGTGGGCCACTTTTTTGTTCTTACCACGTTGTGACGTCATCTGTGCATCTATAACTGAACAGACAACGGCAAAATGGAATCTATTTGTTAAATGTGATCCTGGTTTTGGTGGAGATCTTTTAACTGTAGAGCTGGAAGCAAATTGAGAAAATGAAATAACACATTAAATTCATACGTTTGTTTTGGCAATTTCAAAGATTCAATAGTCCGGGTTTTCCTGGTACTAATACTTGCTTAATAAGTTAAGAAATAAAATAATTATATTATGTTTCTTGGTACTTTCAATAGAAATTAAGAAAGTTTTCGTTCTAATGTTACTTTAGACATCAATGAATGTCTCAGCAACCCATGTGACTCAAACGCATATTGTAACAATACAGTTGGATCATTCATGTGTACCTGTAATGTTGGTTTTAGTGGAGATGGCATAAACTGTACAGGTATATATGTTATAATCTTTTAAAATATTGATTCGACCTTTATCCGTTTATTCTCTGGAGTATACAGTAAAGACAACCGTGTTGTATAAGATATACAATGACGAACTGAAAAATGAAAGAGAAAAAGTTCATTTATGAACTTGTAATTTTAGTAACAAACACTATTGTGGTTGTATCAGAAGGGTAATTATACATGCCTATAGTGGTTGTAATTAGAATTTTTATTGCTCTAATTGTATGGAGTCACAGAAGTATGCACTTGACTTATATTTTTAAATTTTGATTGGAAAAAAGTTCATGAATTATTAATAAACTTCACAATATGATTTAGAAATCACCATTTAAGGCAATCAATTAATTATAATAATTATAATTATAATTAAATTCGAAATTGTATCTTTATTGTTTTGTCATTTCAGATATCAACGAATGTCAGAACAATCCATGTCATTCAAACGCAACTTGTAACAATACAGCAGGATCGTACAACTGTACATGTGATGCTGGATTTAGTGGAGATGGCATAAACTGTACAGGTATCTGCGTATCGACCGTTTAAAATATCGCCCAAAAACGTTTTACCTTCATTTCTATAAACTAAGGAAAAACATTTTATCACGTTTACATTATGTTTTCTTTATCATATTTCGAATGTTAACGAGTGTCTTAATAAACCATGCCATTCAACCGAAGCTTGTAAAAATACAGTTAATTGAATCTTTAATCTGTATATGTGATCTAATTTTGGTGGAGATCTTTTAACTGTAGAGCTACAAGCAAATTGAGAGAATGAAATAACACATTAAATTCATACGTTTGTTTTGGCAATTTCAAAGATTCAATAGTCCGGGTTTTCCTGGTACTAATTCTTACTTAATAAGTTAAGAAATAAAATAATTCTATTATTTTTCTTTGTACTTTCAATGGAAATTAACAAAGTTTTCATTCTAATATTACTTTAGACATCAATGAATGTCTCAGCAACCCATGTGACTCAAACGCATATTGTAACAATACAGTTGGATCATTCATCTGTACCTGTAACGTTGGTTTTAGTGGAGATGGCATAAACTGTACAGGTATATATGTTATAATCTTTTAAAATATTGATTCGACATTTATCCGTTTATTCTCTGGAGTATACGGGAATAACAACCGTGTTGTGTAACATATACAATCACGAACTGAAAAAGGAAAGAGAAAAATTTCCTTTATGGTCTTGTCATTTTAGTCCAGTATACAGGTGTAGCGACCGTGTTCTACGAAATATTCAATGATAAACTGAAACATTAAGATAAAGTTCCTTTAGGATATATTGTAATTTTAGTTACAAACACTAATGGTTGAATCCGAAGAGTATAAATACCCTTGTGGTTGTAACTAATTAGAATTTTAAAGCGCTAATTGTATTGGCAATTTCAAAGATTCAATAGTCCGTGTTTTCCTGGTACTAATTCTTGCTTAATAAGTTAAGAAATAAAATAATTCTATTATGTTTCTTGGTACTTTCAATGGAAATTAAGAAAGTTTTCTTTCTACTGTTACTTTAGACATCAATGAATGTCTCAGCAACCCATGTGACTCAAACGCATATTGTAACCATACAATTGGATTATTCATGTGTACCTGTAATGTTGGTTTTAGTGGAGATGGAATAAACTGTACAGGTATAAGTAAGCTTTTAAAATATTGATTCGACTTTTATCCGTTTATTCTCAGGAGTATTCAGAAATAACAACCGTGTTGTATAACATATACAATCACGAACTGAAAAATGAAAAAGAAAAAGTTCCTTTATGATCTGGTAATTTTAGTTACAAACACTAGTGGTTGTATCAGAAGGGCATACATGCCTATAGTGGTTGTAATTAGAATTTTTATTGCTCAAATTGAATGGAGTCACAGAAGTATGCACTTGACGTATATTTTTAAATTTTGATTGGAAAAAGTTCATGAATTATTAATAAACTTCACAATATGATTTAGAAATCACCATTTAAGGCAATCAATTAATTATAATAATTATAATTATAATAATTATAATTATAATTATAATTAAATTTGAAATTGTATCTTTATTGTTTTGTCATTTCAGATATCAACGAATGTCAAAACAATCCATGTCATTCAAACGCAACTTGTAACAATACAGCAGGATCGTACAACTGTACATGTGATGCTGGATTTAGTGGAGATGGCATAAACTGTACAGGTATCTGCGTATCCACCGTTTAAAATATCGCCCAAAAACGTTTTACCTTCATTTCTATAAACTAAGGAAAAACATTTTATCACGTTTACATTATGTTTTCTTTATCATATTTCGAATGTTAACGAGTGTCTTAATAAACCATGCCATTCAACCGAAGCTTGTAAAAATACAGTTAATTTAATCTTTTATCTGTATATGTGATCTAATTTTGGTGCAGATCTTTTAACTGTAGAGCTGCAAGCAAATTGAGAAAATGAAATAACACATTAAATTCATACGTTTGTTTTGGCAATTTCAAAGATTCAATAGTCCGGGTTTTCCTGGTACTAATTATTGCTTAATAAGTAAAGAAATAAAATAATTATATTATTTTTCTTGGTACTTTCAATGGAAATTAACAAAGTTTTCTTTCTAATATTACTGTAGACATCAATGAATGTCTCATCAACCCATGTGACTCAAACGCATATTGTAACAATACAGTTGGATCATTCATTTGTACTTGTAATGTTGGTTTTAGTGGAGATACCATAAACTGTACAGGTATATATGTTATAATCTTTTAAAATATTGATTCGTCTTTTATCCGTTTATTCTCTGGAGTATACGGGACAAACAACCGTGTTGTATAACATATACAATCACGAACTGAAAAATGAAAGAGAAAAAGTTCCTTTATGATCTGGTAATTTTAGTTACAAACACTAGTGGTTGTATCAGAAGAGCATACATGCCTATAGTGGTTGTAATTAGAATTTTTATTGCTCTAATTGTATGGAGTCACAGAAGTATGCACTTGACGTATATTTCTAAATTTTGATTGGAAAAAGTTCATGAATTATTAATAAACTTCACAATATGATTTAGAAATCACCATTTAAGGCAATCAATTAATTATAATTACAATAATTATAATTATAATTAAATTCGAAATTGTATCTTTATTGTTTTGTCATTTCAGATATCAACGAATGTCAAAACAATCCATGTCATTCAAACGCAACTTGTAACAATACAGCAGGATCGTACAACTGTACATGTGATGCTGGATTTAGTGGAGATGGCATAAACTGTACAGGTATCTGCGTATCGACCGTTTAAAATATCGCCCAAAAACGTTTTACCTTCATTTCTATAAACTAAGGAAAAACATTTTATCACGTTTACATTATGTTTTCTTTATCATATTTGGAATGTTAACGAGTGTCTTAATAAACCATGCCATTCAACCGAAGCTTGTAAAAATACAGTTAATTGAATCTTTAATCTGTATATGTGTTCTAATTTTGGTGGAGATCTTTTAACTGTAGAGCTACAAGCAAATTGAGAAAATGAAATAACACATTAAATTCATACGTTTGTTTTGGCAATTTCAAAGATTCGATAGTCCGGGTTTTCCTGGTACTAATTCTTGCTTAATAAGTTAAGAAATCAAATAATTCTATTATTTTTCTTGGTGCTTTCAATGGAAATTAACAAAGTTTTCATTCTAATATTACTTTAGACATCAATGAATGTCTCAGCAACCCATGTGACTCAAACGCATATTGTAACAATACAGTTGGATCATTCATCTGTACTTGTAATGTTGGTTTTAGTGGAGATGGCATAAACTGTACAGGTATATATGTTATAATCTTTTAAAATATTGATTCGACTTTTATCCGTTTATTCTCTGGAGTATACGGGACTAACAACCGTGTTGTATAACATATACAATCACGAACTGAAAAATGAAAGAGAAAAAGTTCCTTTATGATCTGGTAATTTTAGTTACAAACACTAGTGGTTGTATCAGAAGAGCATACATGCCTATAGTGGTTGTAATTAGAATTTTTATTGCTCTAATTGTATGGAGTCACAGAAGTATGCACTTGACGTATATTTCTAAATTTTGATTGGAAAAAGTTCATGAATTATTAATAAACTTCACAATATGATTTAGAAATCACCATTTAAGGCAATCAATTAATTATAATTACAATAATTATAATTATAATTAAATTCGAAATTGTATCTTTATTGTTTTGTCATTTCAGATATCAACGAATGTCAAAACAATCCATGTCATTCAAACGCAACTTGTAACAATACAGCAGGATCGTACAACTGTACATGTGATGCTGGATTTAGTGGAGATGGCATAAACTGTACATGTATCTGCGTATCGACCGTTTAAAATATCGCCCAAAAACGTTTTACCTTCATTTCTATAAACTAAGGAAAAACATTTTATTACGTTTACATTATGTTTTCTTTATCATATTTGGAATGTTAACGAGTGTCTTAATAAACCATGCCATTCAACCGAAGCTTGTAAAAATACAGTTAATTGAATCTTTTATCTGTATATATGATCTAATTTTGGTGGAGATCTTTTAACTGTAGAGCTACAAGCAAATTGAGAAAATGAAATAACACATTAAATTCATACGTTTGTTTTGGCAATTTCAAAGATTCAATAGTCCGGGTTTTCCTGGTACTAATTCTTGCTTAATAAGTTAAGAAATCAAATAATTCTATTATTTTTCTTGGTGCTTTCAATGGAAATTAACAAAGTTTTCATTCTAATATTACTTTAGACATCAATGAATGTCTCAGCAACCCATGTGACTCAAACGCATATTGTAACAATACAGTTGGATCATTCATCTGTACCTGTAATGTTGGTTTTAGTGGAGATGGCATAAACTGTACAGGTATATATGTTATAATCTTTTAAAATATTGATTCGACTTTTATCCGTTTATTCTCTGGAGTATACGGGAATAACAACCGTGTTGTGTAACATATACAATCACGAACTGAAAAATGAAAGAGAAAAATTTCCTTTATGATCTTGTCATTTTAGTCCAGTATACAGGTGTAGCGACCGTGTTCTATGAAATATTCAATGATAAACTGAAAAATTAAGATAAAGTTCCTTTAGAATATATTGTAATTTTAGTTACAAACACTAATGGTTGAATCCGAAGAGTATACATACCCTTGTGGTTGTAACTAATTAGAATATTAAAGCTAATTGTATTGGCAATTTCAAAGATTCAATAGTCCGGGTTTTCCTGGTCGTAATTCTTGCTTAATAAGTTAATAAATAAAATAATTCTATTATGTTTCTTGGTACTTTCAATGGAAATTAAGAACGTTTTCTTTCTAATGTTACTTTAGACATCAATGAATGTCTCAGCAACCCATGTGACGCAAACGCATATTGTAACCATACAGTTGGATTATTCATGTGTACCTGTAATGTTGGTTTTAGTGGAGATGGCATAAACTGTACAGGTATAAGTAATCTTTTAAAATATTGATTCGAATTTTATCCGTTTATTCTCAGGAGTATTCAGAAATAACAACCGTGTTGTATAACATATACAATCACAAACTCAAAAATGAAAGAGAAAAAGTTCCTTTATGATCTGGTAATTTTAGTTACATGCACTAGTGGTTGTATCAGAAGAGCATACATGCCTATAGTGGTTGTAATTATAATTTTTATTGCTCTAATTGTATGGAGTCACAGAAGTATGCACTTGACGTATATTTTTAAATTTTGATTGGAAAAAGTTCATGAATTATTAATAAACTTCACAATATGATTTAGAAATCACCATTTAAGACAATCAATTAAAAATAATAATTATAATTATAATTATAATTAAATTCGAAATTGTATCTTTATTGTTTTGTCATTTCAGATATCAACGAATGTCAAAACAATCCATGTCATTCAAACGCAACTTGTAACAATACAGCAGGATCGTACAACTGTACATGTGATGCTGGATTTAGTGGAGATGGCATAAACTGTACAGGTATCTGCGTATCGACCGTTTAAAATATCGCCCAAAAACGTTTTACCTTCATTTCTATAAACTAAGGAAAAACATTTTATCACATTTACATTATGTTTTCTTTATCATATTTCGAACGTTAACGAGTGTCTTAATAAACCATACCATTCAACCGAAGCTTGTAAAAATACAGTTAATGGAATCTTTTATCTGTATATGTGATCTAATTTTGGTGGAGATCTTTTAACTGTAGAGCTGCAAGCAAATTGAGAAAATGAAACAACACATTAAATTCATACGTTTGTTTTGGCAATTTCAAAGATTCAATAGTCCGGGTTTTCCTGGTCCTAATTCTTGCTTAATAAGTTAATAAATAAAATATAATTGTATTATTTTTCTTGGTACTTTCAATGGAAATTAACAAAGTTTTCTTTCTAATGTTACTTTAGACATCAATGAATGTCTCAGCAACCCATGTGACTCAAACGCATATTGTAACAATACATTTGGATCATTCATCTGTACTTGTAATGTTGGTTTTAGTGGAGATGGCATAAACTGTACAGGTATATATGTTATAATCTTTTAAAATATTGATTCGAATTTTATCCATTTATTCTCTGGAGTATACGGGAATAACAACCGTGTTGTATAACATATACAATCACGAACTGAAAAATGAAAGAGAAAAAGTTCCTTTATGATCTGGTAATTTTAGTTACAAACACTAGTGGTTGTATCAGAAGAGCATACATGCCTATAGTGGTTGTAATTAGAATTTTTATTGCTCTAATTGTATTGAGTCACAGAAGTATGCACTTGACGTATATTTTTAAATTTTGATTGGAAAAAGTTCATGAATTATTAATAAACTTCACAATATGATTTAGAAATCACCATTTAAGGCAATCAATTAATTATAATTAGAATAATTAACAGTTATAATTAAATTCGAAATTGTATCTTTATTGTTTTGTCATTTCAGATATCAACGAATGTCAGAACAATCCATGTCATTCAAACGCAACTTGTAACAATACAGCAGGATCGTACAACTGTACATGTGATGCTGGATTTAGTGGAGATGGCATAAACTGTACAGGTATCTGCGTATCGACCGTTTAAAATATCGCCCAAAAACGTTTTACCTTCATTTCTATAAACTAAGGAAAAACATTTTATCACGTTTACATTATGTTTTCTTTATCATATTCCGAATGTTAACGAGTGTCTTAATAAACCATGCCATTCAACCGAAGCTTGTAAAAATACAGTTAATTGAATCTTTTATCTCTATATGTGATCTAATTTTGGTGGAGATCTTTTAACTGTAGAGTTACAAACAAATTGAGAGAATGAAATAACACATTAAATTCATATGTTTGTTTTGGCAATTTCAAAGATTCAATAGTCCGGGTTTTCCTGGTACTAATTCTTGCTTAATAAGTTAAGAAATAAAATAATTCTATTCTTCTTCTTGGTACTTTCAATGGAAATTAACAAAGTTTTCATTCTAATATTACTTTAGACATCAATGAATGTCTCAGCAACCCATGTGACTCAAACGCATATTGTAACAATACAGTTGGATCATTCATCTGTACCTGTAATGTTGGTTTTAGTGGAGATGGCATAAACTGTACAGGTATATATGTTATAATCTTTTAAAATATTGATTCGACTTTTATCCGTTTATTCTCTGGAGTATACGGGAATAACAACCGTGTTGTGTAACATATACAATCACGAACTGAAAAATGAAAGAGAAAAATTTCCTTTATGGTCTTGTCATTTTAGTCCAGTATACAGGTGTAGCGACCGTGTTCTACGAAATATTCAATGATAAACTGAAACATTAAGATAAAGTTCCTTTAGGATATATTGTAATTTTAGTTACAAACACTAATGGTTGAATCCGAAGAGTATAAATAACCTTGTGGTTGTAACTAATTAGAATTTTAAAGCGCTAATTGTATTGGCAATTTCAAAGATTCAATAGTCCGTGTTTTCCTGGTACTAATTCTTGCTTAATAAGTTAAGAAATAAAATAATTCTATTATGTTTCTTGGTACTTTCAATGGGAATTAACAAAGTTTTCTTTCTACTGTTACTTTAGACATCAATGAATGTCTCAGCAACCCATGTGACTCAAACGCATATTGTAACCATACAATTGGATTATTCATGTGTACCTGTAATGTTGGTTTTAGTGGAGATGGAATAAACTGTACAGGTATAAGTAAGCTTTTAAAATATTGATTCGACTTTTATCCGTTTATTCTCAGGAGTATTCAGAAATAACAACCGTGTTGTATAACATATACAATCACGAACTGAAAAATGAAAAAGAAAAAGTTCCTTTATGATCTGGTAATTTTAGTTACAAACACTAGTGGTTGTATCAGAAGGGCATACATGCCTATAGTGGTTGTAATTAGAATTTTTATTGCTCAAATTGAATGGAGTCACAGAAGTATGCACTTGACGTATATTTTTAAATTTTGATTGGAAAAAGTTCATGAATTATTAATAAACTTCACAATATGATTTAGAAATCACCATTTAAGGCAATCAATTAATTATAATAATTATAATTATAATAATTATAATTATAATTATAATTAAATTTGAAATTGTATCTTTATTGTTTTGTCATTTCAGATATCAACGAATGTCAAAACAATCCATGTCATTCAAACGCAACTTGTAACAATACAGCAGGATCGTACAACTGTACATGTGATGCTGGATTTAGTGGAGATGGCATAAACTGTACAGGTATCTGCGTATCCACCGTTTAAAATATCGCCCAAAAACGTTTTACCTTCATTTCTATAAACTAAGGAAAAACATTTTATCACGTTTACATTATGTTTTCTTTATCATATTTCGAATGTTAACGAGTGTCTTAATAAACCATGCCATTCAACCGAAGCTTGTAAAAATACAGTTAATTTAATCTTTTATCTGTATATGTGATCTAATTTTGGTGCAGATCTTTTAACTGTAGAGCTGCAAGCAAATTGAGAAAATGAAATAACACATTAAATTCATACGTTTGTTTTGGCAATTTCAAAGATTCAATAGTCCGGGTTTTCCTGGTACTAATTATTGCTTAATAAGTAAAGAAATAAAATAATTATATTATTTTTCTTGGTACTTTCAATGGAAATTAACAAAGTTTTCTTTCTAATATTACTGTAGACATCAATGAATGTCTCATCAACCCATGCGACTCAAACGCATATTGTAACAATACAGTTGGATCATTCATTTGTACTTGTAATGTTGGTTTTAGTGGAGATACCATAAACTGTACAGGTATATATGTTATAATCTTTTAAAATATTGATTCGTCTTTTATCCGTTTATTCTCTGGAGTATACGGGACAAACAACCGTGTTGTATAACATATACAATCACGAACTGAAAAATGAAAGAGAAAAAGTTCCTTTATGATCTGGTAATTTTAGTTACAAACACTAGTGGTTGTATCAGAAGAGCATACATGCCTATAGTGGTTGTAATTAGAATTTTTATTGCTCTAATTGTATGGAGTCACAGAAGTATGCACTTGACGTATATTTCTAAATTTTGATTGGAAAAAGTTCATGAATTATTAATAAACTTCACAATATGATTTAGAAATCACCATTTAAGGCAATCAATTAATTATAATTACAATAATTATAATTATAATTAAATTCGAAATTGTATCTTTATTGTTTTGTCATTTCAGATATCAACGAATGTCAAAACAATCCATGTCATTCAAACGCAACTTGTAACAATACAGCAGGATCGTACAACTGTACATGTGATGCTGGATTTAGTGGAGATGGCATAAACTGTACAGGTATCTGCGTATCGACCGTTTAAAATATCGCCCAAAAACGTTTTACCTTCATTTCTATAAACTAAGGAAAAACATTTAATCACGTTTACATTATGTTTTCTTTATCATATTTGGAATGTTAACGAGTGTCTTAATAAACCATGCCATTCAACCGAAGCTTGTAAAAATACAGTTAATTGAATCTTTAATCTGTATATGTGATCTAATTTTGGTGGAGATCTTTTAACTGTAGAGCTACAAGCAAATTGAGAAAATGAAATAACACATTAAATTCATACGTTTGTTTTGGCAATTTCAAAGATTCGATAGTCCGGGTTTTCCTGGTACTAATTCTTGCTTAATAAGTTAAGAAATCAAATAATTCTATTATTTTTCTTGGTGCTTTCAATGGAAATTAACAAAGTTTTCATTCTAATATTACTTTAGACATCAATGAATGTCTCAGCAACC
This sequence comes from Paragorgia papillata, assembly GCA_035771165.1. Classification (NCBI taxonomy): domain Eukaryota; kingdom Metazoa; phylum Cnidaria; class Anthozoa; order Scleralcyonacea; family Coralliidae; genus Paragorgia; species Paragorgia papillata. Next base: position 2,353,795 of record JAWNZC010000022.1, on the reverse strand, counting down.
CATGTGACTCAAACGCATATTGTAACAATACAGTTGGATCATTCATCTGTACTTGTAATGTTGGTTTTAGTGGAGATGGCATAAACTGTACAGGTATATATGTTATAATCTTTTAAAATATTGATTCGACTTTTATCCGTTTATTCTCTGGAGTATACGGGACTAACAACCGTGTTGTATAACATATACAATCACGAACTGAAAAATGAAAGAGAAAAAGTTCCTTTATGATCTGGTAATTTTAGTTACAAACACTAGTGGTTGTATCAGAAGAGCATACATGCCTATAGTGGTTGTAATTAGAATTTTTATTGCTCTAATTGTATGGAGTCACAGAAGTATGCACTTGACGTATATTTCTAAATTTTGATTGGAAAAAGTTCATGAATTATTAATAAACTTCACAATATGATTTAGAAATCACCATTTAAGGCAATCAATTAATTATAATTACAATAATTATAATTATAATTAAATTCGAAATTGTATCTTTATTGTTTTGTCATTTCAGATATCAACGAATGTCAAAACAATCCATGTCATTCAAACGCAACTTGTAACAATACAGCAGGATCGTACAACTGTACATGTGATGCTGGATTTAGTGGAGATGGCATAAACTGTACAGGTATCTGCGTATCGACCGTTTAAAATATCGCCCAAAAACGTTTTACCTTCATTTCTATAAACTAAGGAAAAACATTTTATTACGTTTACATTATGTTTTCTTTATCATATTTGGAATGTTAACGAGTGTCTTAATAAACCATGCCATTCAACCGAAGCTTGTAAAAATACAGTTAATTGAATCTTTTATCTGTATATATGATCTAATTTTGGTGGAGATCTTTTAACTGTAGAGCTACAAGCAAATTGAGAAAATGAAATAACACATTAAATTCATACGTTTGTTTTGGCAATTTCAAAGATTCAATAGTCCGGGTTTTCCTGGTACTAATTCTTGCTTAATAAGTTAAGAAATCAAATAATTCTATTATTTTTCTTGGTGCTTTCAATGGAAATTAACAAAGTTTTCATTCTAATATTACTTTAGACATCAATGAATGTCTCAGCAACCCATGTGACTCAAACGCATATTGTAACAATACAGTTGGATCATTCATCTGTACCTGTAATGTTGGTTTTAGTGGAGATGGCATAAACTGTACAGGTATATATGTTATAATCTTTTAAAATATTGAATCGACTTTTATCCGTTTATTCTCTGGAGTATACGGGAATAACAACCGTGTTGTGTAACATATACAATCACGAACTGAAAAATGAAAGAGAAAAATTTCCTTTATGATCTTGTCATTTTAGTCCAGTATACAGGTGTAGCGACCGTGTTCTATGAAATATTCAATGATAAACTGAAAAATTAAGATAAAGTTCCTTTAGAATATATTGTAATTTTAGTTACAAACACTAATGGTTGAATCCGAAGAGTATACATACCCTTGTGGTTGTAACTAATTAGAATATTAAAGCTAATTGTATTGGCAATTTCAAAGATTCAATAGTCCGGGTTTTCCTGGTCGTAATTCTTGTTTAATAAGTTAAGAAATAAAATAATTCTATTATGTTTCTTGGTACTTTCAATGGAAATTAAGAAAGTTTTCTTTCTACTGTTACTTTAGACATAAATGAATGTCTCAGCAACCCATGTGACTCAAACGCATATTGTAACCATACAGTTGGATTATTCATGTGTACCTGTAATGTTGGTTTTAGTGGAGATGGCATAAACTGTACAGGTATAAGTAATCTTTTAAAATATTGATTCGACTTTTATCCGTTTATTCTCAGGAGTATTCAGAAATAACAACCGTGTTGTATAACATATACAATCACAAACTGAAAAATGAAAAAGAAAAAGTTCCTTTATGATCTGGTAATTTTAGTTACAAACAGTAGTGGTTGTATCAGAAGGGCATACATGCCTATAGTGGTTGTAATTAGAATTTTTATTGCTCAAATTGAATGGAGTCACAGAAGTATGCACTTGACGTATATTTTTAAATTTTGATTGGAAAAAGTTCATGAATTATTAATAAACTTCACAATATGATTTAGAAATCACCATTTAAGGCAATCAATTAATTATAATTATAATTATAATTAAATTCGAAATTGTATCTTTATTGTTTTGTCATTTCAGATATCAACGAATGTCAAAACAATCCATGTCATTCAAACGCAACTTGTAACAATACAGCAGGATCGTACAACTGTACATGTGATGCTGGATTTAGTGGAGATGGCATAAACTGTACAGGTATCTGCGTATCGACCGTTTAAAATATCGCCCAAAAACGTTTTACCTTCATTTCTATAAACTAAGGAAAAACATTTTATCACGTTTACATTATGTTTTCTTTATCATATTTCGAATGTTAACGAGTGTCTTAATAAACCATGCCATTCAACCGAAGCTTGTAAAAATACAGTTAATTTAATCTTTTATCTGTATATATGATCTAATTTTGGTGGAGATCTTTTAACTGTAGAGCTGCAAGCAAATTGAGAAAATGAAATAACACATTAAATTCATACGTTTGTTTTGGCAATTTCAAAGATTCAATAGTCCGGGTTTTCCTGGTACTAATTATTGCTTAATAAGTAAAGAAATAAAATAATTCTATTATTTTTCTTGGTACTTTCAATGGAAATTAACAAAGTTTTCTTTCTAATATTACTGTAGACATCAATGAATGTCTCAGCAACCCATGTGACTCAAACGCATATTGTAACAATACAGTTGGATCATTCATCTGTACCTGTAATGTTGGTTTTAGTGGAGATGGCAGAAACTGTACAGGTATAAGTAATCTTTTAAAATATTGATTCGACTTTTATCCGTTTATTCTCAGGAGTATTCAGAAATAACAACCGTGTTGTATAACATATACAATCACGAACTGAAAAATGAAAGAGAAAAAGTTCCTTTATGATCTGGTAATTTTAGTTACAAACACTAGTGTTGTATCAGAAGAGCATACATGCCTATAGTGGTTGTAATTAGAATTTTTATTGCTCTAATTGTATGGAGTCACAGAAGTATGCACTTGACGTATATTTTTAAATTTTGATTGGAAAAAGTTCATGAATTATTAATAAACTTCACAATATGATCTATAAATCACCATTTAATAATTAAATTCGAAATTGTATTTTTTTTGTTTTGTCATTTCAGATATCAACGAATGTCAAAACAATCCATGTCATTCAAACGCAACTTGTAACAATACAGCAGGATCGTACAATTGTACATGTGATGCTGGATTTAGTGGAGATGGCATAAACTGTACAGGTATCTGCGTATCGACCGTTTAAAATATCGCCCAAAAACGTTTTACCTTCATTTCTATAAACTAAGGAAAAACATTTTATCACGTTTACATTATGTTTTCTTCATCATATTTCGAATGTTAACGAGTGTCTTAATAAACCATGCCATTCAACCGAAGCTTGTAACAATACAGTTAATTGAATCTTTTGTCTGTATATGTGATCTAATTTTGGTGTAGATCTTTTAACTGTAGAGCTGCAAGCAAATTGAGAAAATGGAATAACACATTAAATTCATACGTTTGTTTTGGCAATTTCAAAGATTCAATTGTCCGGGTTTTCCTGGTACTAATTATTGCTTAATAAGTTAAGAAATAAAATAATTCTATTATTTTTCTTGGTACTTTCAATGGAAATTAACAAAGTTTTCTTTCTAATATTACTTTAGACATCAATGAATGTCTCAGCAACCCATGTGACTCAATCGCCTATTGTAACAATACAGTTGGATCATTCATCTGTACCTGTAATTTTGGTTTTAGTGGAGATGGCATAAACTGTACAGGTATATATGTTATAATCTTTTAAAATATTGATTCAACTTTTATCCGTTTATTCTGTGGAGTAAACGGGAATAACAACCGTGTTGTGTAACATATACAATCACGAACTGAAAAATGAAAGAGAAAAATTTCCTTTATGATCTTGTCATTTTAGTCCAGTATACAGGTGTAGCGACCGTGTTCTATGAAATATTCAATGATAAACTGAAAAATTAAGATAATTATAGTTCCTTTAGGATATATTGTAATTTTAGTTACAAACACTAATGGTTGAATCCGAAGAGTATACATACCCTTGTGGTTGTAACTAATAAGAATATTAAAGCGCTAATTGTATTGGCAATTTCAAAGATTCAATAGTCCGTGTTTTCCTGGTAGTAATTTTTGCTTAATAAGTTAAGAAATAAAATAATTATATTATGTTTCTTGGTACTTTCAATGGAAATTAAGAAAGTTTTCTTTCTAATGTTACTTTAGACATCAATGAATGTCTCAGCAACCCATGTGACTCAAACGCATATTGTAACCATACAGTTGGATTATTCATGTGTACCTGTAATGTTGGTTTTAGTGGAGATGGCATAAACTGTACAGGTATAAGTAATCTTTTAAAATATTGAGTCGACTTTTATCCGTTTATTCTCAGGAGTATTCAGAAATAACAACCGTGTTGTATAACATATACAATCACGAACTGAAAAATGAAAGAGAATAAGTTCCTTTATGATCTGGTAATTTTAGTTACAAACACTAGTGGTTGTATCAGAAGAGCATACATGCCTATAGTGGTTGTAATTAGAATTTTTATTGCTCTAATTGTATGGAGTCACAGAAGTATGCACTTGACGTATATTTTTAAATTTTGATTGGAAAAAGTTCATGGATTATTAATAAACTTCACAATATGATTTAGAAATCACCATTTATAATTATAATTATAATTATAATTAAATTCGAAATTGTATCTTTATTGTTTTGTCATTTCAGATATCAACGAATGTCAAAACAATACATGTCATTCAAACGCAACATGTAACAATACAGCAGGATCATTCATCTGTACGTGTAACGCTGGTTTTAGTGGCGATGGCATAAACTGTACAGGTAAATATTTATTAGTGCTTTAAAAAAATGCCTCGACATTTATCCGTATATTGCGTGGTGTGTACAGGTGTAGCAACCGTGTTCTATAAAATATTCAATGACAAACTGAAAAATTAAGATAAAGTTCCTTTAGGATATATAGTAATATTAGTTACAAACACTAATGGTCGTATCAGAAGAGTATACATACCGTTGTGCATGGTTGTAAGTACTTAGAATATTAAAGCGCTAATTGTATGGAGTCTACAGAGGTATCCATGTCACGTATATTTTTGAAATTTGATTGGAAAGCGCTCATTTATTATTAATGAATTTTACAATATAATTTAGAAATCACGAATTAAAACAATTTATATTATTATTAATATTATATTTAAAAGTTTAAATTGTATCTTTATTGCTCTGATATTTCAGATATCAACGAGTGTCAGAACAATCCATGTCATTCAAACGCAACTTGTAACAATACAGTTGAATCATACATCTGTACATGTGATACAGGCTTTAGTGGAGATGGCATAAACTGCACAAGTATTCGCGCAATCAACCCTTTGAAATATCAATCCTAAACGTTATACGTCTATTTCTATAAACTAAAAAAAAAAAAAATGTTATCGTGCTTACATTATGTTTTCCTTATCATAATATTTCAAATGTTAACGAGTACCTTCATGAACCACGTCGTTCAAACGTTACTTGTAACAATACAGTTGGATCTTTTATCAGTACAAGTGCTCCTGGTTTTAGTGGAAAAGGTTTTAACTGTACAGGTGCAGGCAACTTGAGAAAAGAAAATAACAGTTTAAATTCATAGGGTTTATTTTACAATTTCAGAGACTCAATAGTCAGAGATCTCCCAATACCAATCTTTCTTAAGAAATTAAGAAAAGCATTAATTCTATTATTGGGGGGGGGGGGGGGGGGGGTTCATTGGAATTCATTGGAATTAACAAATTTTTGTTTCCAATGTTACTTTAGACATTAACGAATGTCTCAACAACACATGTGATCCAAACGCATTTTGTAATAATACAGCTGGATCATTTATCTGTACGTGTGACGCTGGTTTTAGTGGCGATGGCATAAACTGTACAGGTAAATATTTATTACTGCTTTAAAGGAATGCCTCGACATTTATCCGTATATTGCGAGGAGTATACAGATGTAGCAACCATGTTCTATCAAAGATTGAATCACAAACTGAAAAATTAAGATAAAGTTCATTTAGGATATATTGTAATATTAGTTACAAGCACTAATGGTTGTATCAGAAGAGTATATATACCGTTGTGGTTGTAACTACTTAGAATATTAGAGCGCTATAGTTATATGGAGTCTACAGAGGTTTGCATGTCACGTATATTTTTGAAATTTGATTGAAAAGCGCTCATTTTTTATTAATGAATTTTACAATATTATTTAGAAATCACGAATTAAAACAATTTATATTATTATTAATATTATATTTAATATTTTAAATTGTATCTTAATTTATTGCTCTGATATTTCAGATATCAATGAGTGTCAGAACAATCCATGTCATTCAAAAGCAACTTGTAACAATACAGTTGAATCATACATCTGTACATGTGATGCTGGTTTTAGCGGTGATGGCATAAACTGCACAGGTATTCGCGCAATCAACCCTTTGAAATATCAATCCTAAACGTTTTACGTCTATTTCTATAAACTAAAAACAAATTCAAAATTTAAATTGTTATCTTGCTTACATTGTTTTCTTTATCAAAATATTTCAAATGTTTAATGTATGAAAATTTGGCTTCGCTTAGAGAAATTTTAGTTCAGAAAACTTGAAATATAGAAGGTAAGTATTCACTCATTCTAGACCAATAGACCATTGATTGCATGAAATATTTTTAAAGCCAAAATAAAAAATAAAACTTTCGTGAATACTTCACTGTCTCTTGAATTTAGTTGCCATTTCACTGCATTCTGTCACTGCATTTTACTGAAAGTCATAAACATGTCCTTTGTTGAATGCTAACAAAGTGAGACATTTTAATTTGGTTGACAGTAAATCTAATGTGTTTTAGTATTAAATATGCATTTATACAAGAGTTGGCAGCTAACAGTTTGATTATCCTTAAGAAAATGTTTTGTGTTTACTGTTTATTACCAGAGTGAAACTATAATTAAATAATCCACACAGAAATGGGTTATATTGAAACTGTGCATAAATAAAGTGATTCTTACCTGTTGTATAGAATGATAGCCAGAATAGATTAATAATAGGAGGCCTGATCTTGGCAGGAATCGGTGAATTTAGTACATGCAATTAAAAAATTGATATTCCATTGTTTTATTACATAAAATATTACCTGTAGTGTATATGAATCATCTACTGCATAATTTACTATTTTTGCATAATAAAATGATTGTATTTATTGCTGATGAAACCATAAGAGAATTAATATAACACACAGCTGCCAAATAGTTGACAGTGCATGTGTGACTTTGCAAAATTCGATGGTCTTGGTACTACGACTTCCCTTTACTGGTTTATTGTCCCGGAGAGATATTTTACTGTGCCAGCCCCACTACTGTTCAACTGGTCTGTGGGGCCTCGAGTTTCAACGGTCTGGTCTGGGTTTTCATACGTTTAATAACGGTACTACAAATAAATACAATGCACTAGAATAAGAAAATATCTGACACGAATTGACAAAAGACCGAATACTATAGATAAGAACTTAACTATACTTACAAATATCTGTAAGGGGACGACTACAAAACGCTTGATGAAGACCATGCAACGTCTATCTGCTGAATATCACAAACCCCCTGGTGTAAGTTCCCGCCAAAACTAAAACCACGAGGACCGAAAGCTACGGCCCAGTTTTGCGGCTGTAACACAAAGTGATCCTGGTTTTAGTGGAGAAGGTTTTAACTGTATAATGCAACATAATAATAAAATAAAAGCGGTTTAAATTTATACGTTTCTTTTCACAGTTTCAGAGTCTCAATATTCGGAGTTCTCCTAATACCAATCATCGCTTAATAAATAAATAAATTATTCTATAATTTTCAGTAGAAATTAACGATTTCTTTCTATTGTTACTTTAGACATTAATGAATGTCTCAACAACCTCAAATTTCTATAAACTAAAAACAAATTAAAATTGTAAATTCTTATCGTGCTTACATAATGTTTTCTTTATCATAATATTTCAAATGTTAACGAGCGCTTTGTTGAACCATGCCATTCAAACGCAAACGCTACTTGTATAGTTGGATCTTTTATCGTTACAAGTGATCCTGGTTTTAGTGGAGAAGGTTTTAACTGTACAGGTGCATTCAAGAAAATAACAGTTCATACGTAAATTCATACGTTTCAGTTTTTTACAATTTCCCAATACCAATCTTTCTTAAGGAATTAAGAAAAGCATTATTTAATTATATTATTTGTTGGGTATTTTCGATGGGAATTAACACAGTTTTGTTTCCAATGTTACTTTATAGACATAAATGAATGTCCCAACAACCCATGTAATTCAAACGCAACTTGTAGCAATACAGCTGGATCATTCATCTGTACTTGTAATGCTGGTTTTAGTGGCGATGGCATAACCTGTACAGGTAATATTATTTGGTCTTTTAAAAAATTGCTTCGACATTTATCCGTATATTGCGTTTAGTATATAGGTGTAGCGACCGTGTTCTATGAAATATACAATCACAATCTGAAAAATTAAGATAAAGTTCCTTTAGGATATATTGTAATTTTAGTTACATACAAACACTAATGGTTGTATCAGAAGAGTATATCTATCTAGGAATAGCTATCCGTTTATCTTTGTTAGGCAAAACTAAGTTTTCGCTGCGGAATTTAAGGCAGAAACTGAGCATTGACTTTGATCTTGCTGCAAGCGTTTGAGCCTTTCTAAGCTTCTAAGCTAATCACCAGTTATTCAGGACGAACTGTACGTCATAAGTACGGAATGTTTACTCTCATAACGCAGACGTATCTCCCAATGTGAGGCGGCTTGTATTCGCAGGCTATGCTATATATGGCAAGATTAAAACTTAATTGCATGAACGTTAATTGTTCTTCCATTTAGTGCTTTTTGTCTATACATGGAATGGTTTGAGTGATTTAGTTCAGTAATCGTAAGATATTCATAATTTTCCAATATGTTATAATTTGTGCAAATGTGTAATGAGTCACAGATTATCTTCTTTAAATATCATCATCTAAATATCCATCAAGAAGTAAGTGAAGTATGAAAGAGTTGTAAATTTATATCCTTCAGTTTTTTGTGAGTTCTTCAAATAAGACAAACTTGTTTTTCATGTCACAAGCACCTTAATTATAACCACTGTTACGTTTTTGTATATCTGCATAGATTTGTGTTTAAATAACCCTTGTGACCAGAATGCCGTGTGCACAACCATCGCGGGTTCCTATGCATGTACATGTAACAGAGGATTTACTGGCTCTGGAACCACTTGTACAGGTATGGGTTGATGAAATATAAATATAGCTTTTAAATAGCTATGTATCTTGTTGAAACTGTCAAAATAAAATCGAGGGAGAAGTTAACTTAAGTTCTTAAATAATTAAATAACAAATAACTCTTATAAAACTCGTTGTTTAAAGTGTCTATGAAGTAAAAAATTCGTTGGCATTTTTGTTGCTTTAATGAACATACGAGCATATGGTAGAAGCATTCGCCTAAAATTTCAACAGAATCTGATGTATAGTCTTCTATTACTAGTTTGTTTTTGGAGAGAATTTGGGTTTTTTGTAACAATGCCATATGACGTACGTAACTGGACAACTATGCATAAGATCGAGCAAAGTGAAAATGTGGTAAACTGCCGAGGTTTTGTTGCAAAACAACAAAAATGCAAACAAATTTTTAACTTTATAAAGACTTAGTTATACTACAAATATGTTATAAAATGTTTTAATTTGGATATAATTATGTGCTTTAAACTTTATGTAATACTGTATGCAAAAATACTATACAATTTATTTATTTTACTAATATTGTACACTATTATCTTAGTATTAAAGTTATACTACGTTTTGGGTTAAATTAAGATTAAAGTGCCAATGGAGCAAAATTTTCAAGTTGAAGAAAATTTTCAAGTTAAAGTAAAGTTTCAGATTACCTTTTTCGATTGGGAAAGTTCAGGGGAAATAATTAAAAGAAAGTTCGTTTGTTTAACAATTGATAAATATTCTTTTTTTCGTATCAAACAAGCTTTTGTTTATAGGATACCGTGAGGAATTCAAAGTTCTAGCGGGCAACAATTGATAACTTGTTGCCCGAGCAGGCAATAAGTTCTCAATTGTTGCCCGCTCGGTATACATTGAAATTTAGCTAAGGTCATGTGACCACAAACCAACCAAAGACAGTCATCGTTGTATCCAGCGAAACTCTAGTTATATAACAATAATTATTATTGTTATCAAACAGACTGTTTAGAACATTCTTTAGGAAACTAAACTCTCAAAAAAATTGTTCACAAATGTCGGTGTAAAGGTTATTCATACTGGGCAGCGCTATATTTGTTTTAACATATACGTGATCGAAGCCGTATCCAAATTAGTCGTCTCACTAAGAATATACTATTAATTTTCAACTGTTCCGGAATAGTTCTCTTATGTAATTTAAAGATTCGGACGACAAAATAAATGACAAAATGCCTTTATTGTCTTGTTTATGTACACGGATTGCGGCAAGAATTTGAAAGGCAATTAGAATTTAGGGACTGGGTCGAGCAATGTCATTAGTTGGGCAACTGTGCCAACTATTTTTGGGAGAAAAAAATGGTTTTCAAACGCTAAACAAAGACACTTCCATTTAATTGTTCGCCCTAAAATTTTCACAGTCAAAAGAAACGATATGCATACAACACACTTTGATGTTATTATCTCCAACTTGAAAATTTTGTTGGATAGGCACTTTATTAACTTAATATTCCCCCATGTACTAATATATTTGAAAACGAGTAAGGTATATGATGTCCTGTATATTCGTTATAATTATATATACTAAATTAAAACTGAATCTTGTGGTTATTAAAGAAGAAGTTTCTTCTTAATAATTATATATATATACTAAATTAAAACTGAATCTTGTGGTTATTAAAGAAGAAACTACAGTATTGCTATATATCCACAATTTCTTTGTAGATGTTAACGAATGTAATTCAAGCATTTGTGGATCCAATGAGTGTGAAAACACGTATGGTTCATATCGATGTAGATGTTCACCTGGGAAGTTCTTGACAAATGGAAAATGTGAAGGTAGGAAAAACAGTATAAGAGTGGCTAGAAGCGGCAACCGATATGCGATACTGCAGCTACAGGCTGTAACAGGGATCACTGCATTATTCTGGACAGACCAGATTAATTGTGCCTGATACAAACTGTGCGTTCTGTCTGTGTGTAACATGTATTCAAAAGTGTTTACCCACCCATATGGGTTTGTTCAACCCTTTCTCTGACATTAATGAACGGTATCTATATCATAATCTGTTTCTTAACAGATGCTTTGTTTATGGAACTTCAGTTCACTATTCTTGAAGGAGCTTCGTTTTCAAACAAACTTTTGGATAAAACATCGCAAGAATACCTTTCGTTGCAGCAGGATCTTGAAAACAATGTAAGTTCTAATTTTGGAAGTTTTCCAGCTCCATTAAAAAGTATAAAAGACGAAATAAAATAGCTGTAATGAAATAAAATTACCTGTAATTCTGTTCAGGTTAACGCCTTTTTTCAGTCATCATCACAATCTTCCAATTTCTTGGCCGCCTATTTGAATAACTTCAGGTAAGCTATTTGTGTTATCTAAAACTTCTACATATTCTTCTTATATATTTTTGAAAAATTCTATAACCTTTTACTCGATACATATGCAGCTACAAATCTGATAGACGTTTGTTTTAATGGTTAGAGCGTCTAACTGGCAATCAAAAGTTGGATTTGAGTCACGTTTGCATGAAAATTCAAACTTTTTTTTTTTTTAAACCACTTTATTGGATACTTTACAATATATATCAAGATCCAAACGGGAAGAGCGCGAACGGGACTCGAGGACCCATGCGAGGCGCTCCCCCGTAGGAATTAAAAATACATGAATATAAAAAACTAGAAATAGACCAACTACATAAATTCGTTTGAAATTTATCGGTATCGTAGATTGAAGGATTTCGAGGCATAATATGTCCAGTTTATTTAGTTTCAGAAATTTTTTCCAGGTTATTTAAGTAACCCACGAATAATAACTTTACTTTACTTTAAGTCACTTGACGTTAATACGTAGACGGGTAACAAAAACAGATAGCGGAGAAGTGTTTCGGCATGAATAGTTATCGGTAGATTCATCAGTAGTTAGTTTTGAAGGAATTTGTTGCTGCAGAAATATTGGAAGAAATAAAAACAGGAAAACAAGTAGAAAGGCCAACAGGAGGCTTTGTAGTTTCCAAAGTCGAGACACGTACATCAGTTCCAGTTTACGCTCCATCAAACAGGTATACAATCAGAGTTCAAAGTTTGAAGTAACACATGGAAGATCGTTGACGCGCGGATTTCGTTGCGTACGTTGACCGTTGATGACGACGTCAAACCACGTGGCGTGCGCAAGCGTAACCAGTCAACGGGCTTGCGGAAAATAACGTTATAATAAAATCTGCTCCAGCAATGTTAAGAAATACTTAATAAAGTCTTTACTCACAGTTGCTTAAAATAAAGTAGCTCCAAAAAGATTTAAAACAATTGTTATACCAAACTAACATCCTCCTAACTAGCTTTTTAACATGAGGACACCATCTGAAACAGTTATTTAAAACTGTTTTAAAAACTTAAAAAAAAAAGAATTAAAATTTTAATTTTTTTCCGAATTAAGATTATATGATAAAACATTTTTAAATTTAAAAAATTTTAAAAATCTCAAAATTTAAAAATTTTAAAATTCTATAAATCCATTCCATTGATGTATTCTTAAATATAATGGTTTATATCCATCCATCCATCCATCCATCCATCCATCCATCCATCCATCCATCCATCCATCCGTCCGTCCGTCCGTCCGTCCCGCCGTCCGGCCGGCCATCCATCCATCCATCCGTCTTTCCATTTATTATTCATCCACCCATCTGTCCATCCACTCATTCATCCATCCACTCAACAAACTGTTCTTGTTTTTTTTAGTGCTGACAACGTTCTTTCATCAGGTGGAACAGTGGCATCAGTCTTTATTTATATTAAGTGGAATGCAACTGAAACTATCGTGATTTCATATGGGACAGCTTTTTATAACGCTCTAAACCGGATATCAGTTGGCAGTAGCGTAAAGCTCTTTCTTGGTAGCAATTATGTTTTGGCAACAAGTACAAACGGTGTTGATTTTACCCCATCACTGGGAAATCTAGTAGGTTGGTATTCATCATGATATTATTTTGATACACAAAGAGTTCTGTGAAAAATTAGTACATGTATATATGCTAGCTACGTTCAAACTCTGCGCTGCATTGGGCCAACTTGTGAACCAGGTCCGTGGCAAGAACTGTAATTCCATGTATTATTTAGTTATCTTTGTTTGTTTGTTTGTTTGTTTGTTTGTTTATTTTTTTTGTTTCTTTTGTTGTTTGCTTGCTTGCTTGCTTGTTTATTTACTTATATATTTATTTGCTTCTTTGTTCGCTTCTTATTTTTTTTCTTTCTTTCTTTCTTTATTTGTTTGTTTGTTTATTAACTTTGGCCTTCAGCAACACAAAGACACACAACAAGTTAGGAACACCAATACAATGCGAGCCAATTATGTTAGCGACTTAGTTAAAGTAATAACAAAGTATATAACAAGTACGAAAATAATAGATATAGTTATAAAATTGAAATGAATAATAGTGAGACTGTGGGCCCATGCCACATCTATAGACACTTCCCGAATTTGCTTCAATGTGTGCGAACAGTGGTTTGAAATCGAGGTTGAAAATGAAGGATATTGTGAATGCATTGCCAGCCTCGAGTTCGTGCCATTTTTCATAGGCATTGAAGCAAATTTGGGAAGTGTCTATTAGGTGAACCTTATTTTTAATATTTAAATTATTTTCATATTTGCAGTTGATTACGATCAATGTACTAAAGTTCCTACCATATGTGGAAGCGAACAGCGCTGTGAGAACTATCCAGGAGCCTACCGTTGTTACTGCAATAGTCCGGGAAAACAAAACATTGATAGTATTTGCGTAGGTAATTGGTCATTTATTATTTGAAAGTTTTCATGGTGATAATGTAATATAGATAAGTTTTGTGGAAACGCCACGTAAAATATTTATTTGCTAAGCTTTCGGTAATAATTGGTCATTGCTGGCATTTAACAGAGCAGATATTGGCTCTAATAATCATACAATAATACACTTTTTGTACTGTAATTGGCTAAATTGCCTTTGAAGCAAACATTAAGTCTGTCTTATTTAAGAGAACACTAAACAAGGTAAGAACTTTTGCAGTTCAGTTCCGTTTCTTGGCTTTGTTGTTGAGATATTTCAGTTTGTTTAATATGCAAATTAAACATTTCGCCGTCACATGTGCATGACTTATCGGAAGTTATATTACTTTGCTATATATTATCAAATATACTCACTTGAACATAAACATGTTTGGTGCTGTGAGAGAAATACTCTGCAGTGCTTCCTCGAATTAATTGGGTATTATAATACCAACGATATATAACTTTTTCTAATAAGTCATTATGAACACGTGATGTCAAGTATTTAATTTGCTTATCAAACAAACTAAAATATATTTTGGAAAACGAAGCAAAACATACTACAAAAGATGTTGCTTTGTCATTTTAACTGTTCCTTTAAATAAAACAAATTTTATTTTCGCTTCATTGGCACTTTAACTTGTTAAATAGAAACTTTTCATTAGCTTATCGCCATAGGTTTGTATCAGCGGCTAGAAACTCCTGCAATAGGCAACCATATTCACGCATTTATAAACTTGTCAATTGATACAAAAGTTAAGTTATATATACAATATGAGCGGCCGAACTGTGTGTGTAGGTCATCATATGATAGCGAGTACAATTAAGGATTTACACTAGCCGTTAGGCGAGTGCAATTTGGCATAATTTTCAAATATCACGAGTAGGGTAAATCCTTAATTGTACGAGAAAAATCATATGATTACTCATGTTTATTATATGCATGACAAAATTACGACACGTACGCTTCGTACTCATTTACGCCTTTAAAAACATCTTGTTTCATTACTTGACAAGAAACATTTTCACTCCGGGTGTTCTCTGTACTCATTTCAAAATATTTTACATGGAATTTTTAGTTCATAGTGTACCACAAGTCGTTGGAAATGTGAAAACTTTCCATTGCAGGATTTGCCGCCATTTTGAATTTTATTGACAACATCGTTCCCTGGGCCTTCTCTATTTTTATTAATTGTACTGCAGTACAATTAATAAAATAATTGTACTCCTCTCAACCAATCAGAATGTAGTAATTTTATCATGCATATAATAAGGGCATTTACAACGCGAGCCGAAACGACTTATCCTATTCCCATCTAACTGTTCAGGCTTATTAACAATATTTGAGATATAAGCGTTTAGGTTAAGAAAATGATCGTAAGTTTATGTGAATTAGGACGAATTTGCATCCGATTTACAGCACACTTGTTAAGCAATAATTTCTTTTAAATTTTCACATGAATTGTTGTTTGGATAAATATATTTTATGTAATATTGTTATTTGTTTTACAAATGGCTTTCTCTTTATCTAACTACCAATTGCTGTCTATTTTGTGTCAGAAATCTTATCTTTCGCTGGTGGATTTGTTGTTATAAATCGAGTATATGAATCGGCCTACAACGACACTAATAGCATCGAATACCTGCGTGAAACGGAGTACCTTGCATCTTTGGTAAGTTTCACACAAGGTTGTTTGTATATAGTAGGGAATTTTACAGTCGCAAAACTGCAGAGGCAAATTATAATAATTATGTAGAGTGGGGTTGTGATATTTGAAATGATGATTGTGATCCAGACATTCTCTGGCTACACGAGTCCGGAGCGATTTGTAACGATGTTAAAACTACAAAAACGCCGTTGGGTTCACATGGTACCTGATCAAAATTGTATGAAAACATCAGTCCTATGCGAAATGAAAAGGAAAGCTTTAGTGATGTCGTGTAAGAACATGTTAAGGCAAATATAAAACTGAAAAGATAACTGAAATACTTTAAATCATCCAAAACATATTTAACTTGAAATCTGAATATTCTGCCATTTTGTTACAATTTTTAGAAAATATGCAAATTTCAAGGTGCAATTTTTGAACGATCGATTTAAGGTAATTCAGAAATCTTTTCAGTTTTAAAGTTGCCTTAACATGTTCTTCCAAAGGCATTGAAAAAGCTCTTTTCCGTTAATTTGTGATGTCACTTTCTCGCCAAAATTCATTAAATTTAAAAACAAAAATCATTACGATTTATTGGAATTGAAAAAATATGTTATCATGCAAATTTTGACTATAATTGGATAAATTCTGAAAACTTTACAAAGACAGCTGACCCGGCGTGGGTTTTTTTTAAAGTTAAAACTTTAAAGATGTTGAAATACATGTGACACACAAAAAAGGTGTGACAATGAAAGGTAGCCGAAATTCCAAGATTGTATCTTTGCAGTGTTTGTTATGGAATAAAGCAAGCACAAAACTGAAACATCTTCATGAACACTAAGAATTAGTCAAGAAACTTACAAATGCAACTAAAAAAGAAACCTGTAAATATGTTCAAATAATAGTTACACTTTTTGCTTATCGTTTTGGGATTTCAAAATGTTTGTCAACATTATTGGGTACTTTTTTGTAAAAACTTGTTGCATGCCCTTCTCAATCTCGGTTGGCATGACACGGTTGGCATGGCGAGAAATGAAGATCGCCAATGCGCATAACGCACGCTCACTTAATAAAATATTGATCACATTTGTTCTGGGAGATTAACAAGTGGGAATATTTAAGAAAGTCTTTATAATTCTTTTAAATTCGAAGTAATTTTAGTTTATCAATCTGATGCGTGTGGTATAAAACATATGTCGCTGAAATATTGCAAATATATTATACACGTTGTTATCGTTGCAGTTTTTGATGTAGAATATTGACCATACGCCTAAAGGCCTGGCCAAACGCTTTCAACATTTCATTCAACATCGTTCAACATTGTTGAACGCGTGTTGAACGAAAATTTGAACATGTTCAAATTTCGTTCAACATCATTCAACACCATTCAACATCATTCAACAGGGGTGGCCAAAGCTTTCAACATGTTGAATCACGGTTGAATTCAACAATGTTGAACGATGTTGAATGAAATGTTGAAAGCGTTTGGCCAGGCCTTAACAGATGGAACAATAGTGGATATACAAATATGGCTAACCTTGGTCTAAAAACTGGCCAAGTTGAAGCGTCCATAAACCAGTATTCAGCTCATATCAATCATTACGGTTTTCAGTCCCAAAGTTGAGGTATTTTCTGGTCTGTCTTTAATGTAATACGATAAAATAAACAGGATCTCGTCGCACAATTCGTAGATTCTTGAATCGCTTTCTTTCGAAGACTGTATCGTATAAAATAGCCGCCATATTTGATTTAGTTACCAGTCCCATATGTGTGTTAACTCTTTCCTGTCCGAATTGGTCTTTAGTATTTTATTCTGGCTAACGCCAGACGATTTTATTCATCTCTGGGGAAGCCCTCGGACAGGAATGAGTTAAACAAGCCCTGATGATCCCGCCAATTGAGCTCCATTATTCAAACATATAATATGGAATGAGGAACAATGTCCAATGTCAGTGAATGTTTTGAATACTGATGAGGTTACTGTTTTAATTAATGGGGAAACTCCTCGAAATAAGCTTGTTTACACCGAGTAAAATGAACAGGCGGACATCTTTAATATTCGTGTTCGAGGAAATGTGCTCACATTAAACAACGATAGCGAACCCTGGGAACTAGCTAGTATTTTGCTCCTCCCCTAAATGACCTTCATTTCTCGCCATGGCAAAAAGTTGGCATGTTATTGGTCAGTTTTGCGTTTAGACTACACAAGATGGCGGCCTGATGGCGTGTAATTTGGCCATTTTCTGGAAATGCACACGCAATCCAGTTATAAATATGTCAGTCGTTCGATCATGTAAAAAGTTAAAATACCTAATCTAAATTAATTGCTCGCGCAATTAAGGTGGCTCGAAACAGTTGGGCTTTTTTTTCAAATTTAGATGCGTGTATAAGAATTTGACACTGTAACACATGTTTAAAGTTCATTTGACAGATATACTAGTTCATTGAGATATATGGATATTTCTAATTTTGAATGATATTTTTAGTAACACTGAGTCAGTTGCTGCATGGAAACACAAAGATAACAAATTCCCTTCAAAATTGCTTTTATCTCGGGTATTTAACAAATAAGCACCGTGTCCAACAATAGTTTTTCTTTTATACTTCCACTGATCTCTATATAAACTGGATAGGGCATAAGGGCATTCCCTATATATGGCCAGCAGTCAAACATTTCGTGCCAGTCGCCGCCATCTTGATATTTAAAAACGATTGAGCCAAACTGCATTCACCTGTCAACTCGCCTAATTTTGACTCAATTTTCAAATCAAGATGATGTGTATAGATAATCGCATGGGGTCGAGAAAAATTAAGGTTTAATTTCAGGAGTGTTTTCAAAATGTTATTAAAAGGTAATTAATTTGATAGATTTTGAAAACACGAGTGAAATTAAACCTTAATTTTACGAGACTCGCGCGATTCGATGTTAATAATATAGCGGGCAAAATTATTCAAGAGCTGCACTGTATGCTATGTCCAAAAATGTCGAAGTACATGTACCTTATCACGGTCGGTGCTCGGCAACATTCCAATTTTTCTCGTTCTATCGCTCTGCCTTCTTTTTGTAAACACAGGAAAAAGTTCGTAACTTCATTAGTTTAAATTAGTTCAAAGTAGACAAAAAAGCATTTTCAGACCGAAAAACCTTGCAGATTTTTTGAAAAAAAGTCAGTCCTCTGAGGTTCACTGTTGCCAAGTAACAAAGCGACCAATCACATGCAAGTACTGCTGATGAAGGAACCAATCCAGTGCAAATAATTTTGCCCTGAGTTACAAAAAAATGCCCTCTTCATTAGTCAATCATATTCAAGTAATTTTTCCCTGTATAATATTAGTAGAGTAAATCCCTAATTGCACTCGATTATTATAGTTACCTAAACTTATTTGGTGTATATGTATAGGTTATTTTGAGGCCACGAGGGATAACGTACTTAATTTTCACATGGGCGAAGTTGACAGGAGTCACAATAGAAAAGAAATATTAGAGGGGAATATTAATCTATTGTTTTGCCATTGTTATCAGGGGCTATTGAATATATTTATTACTCACAAACACGATGTTCACATCTATATGTTTACAGGTAGCTGAATATTACATGAAAACTAAATTCGCTGAGAATTTCATTGAAGTTCGCGTCATAGAACTCTAGTAAGCTCTCACTCAATAAGATATCATTATCGAGTATTGATGTATAGTTAGTTGAATGATAATGACACCCATGAATATAGACAAACTTGACATTAACATTTTGTTTGACGCCCAGGACGATCGACGTACCGTACCACTACCGCAAACAGTCTCACTAACCTATGACTATACTAAATTAGACTAGCAATTTTTTCAAGGACGTATAGATGATCCACCACGACCTTAGAAAACTCTTTCTGTGTACAAAATGTAGTTCACTTCAACCAAACTGTTGTTCTTAGATGCTTATTATATAAAATAGAGTGTTTTATTGATTTTTCCACCACTAATAAAAGTGATAATCTCACATGTGCGATTATTTATGATAATCGCACATGTGACGATTATCGCTGAATCAGCATTATAGTTTAATGTAATTTTTGCAAGGCAATAGGAATTTTTTTATATAATAAACAGAACAATACATGGATGCTTGGAAATATGAAATTTATTTCTCGTGTTGGACAGGATATCTCACGAGTGAGCGAAGCGAACGAGTGAGATATCCTGTTCAACACGAGAAATAAATTTCATATTTCCGCACATCCATGTATTATTCTCTATATAATACTTTAGTCTTAGCTATAATTTTCTATTAAATTATGTAATGTTAGTTTTGCCATAGTTAGTGGAGGGGGATGGTTTGGAAGCTACATTGTCTTTCAAGATTATGCAATGGTCATGTTGATGAACACAATAGTTCATGTTGGAGGAAGGCAATTGGTTGAGGAAAGGAAATTCTATGGATACGTGACGACGAAGGACTACACAACGAACAAAGGACTTACAACACGTGACGACGAAGGACTACACTAATTAAACCCGAACGTTGGTATTGGATGACTGCTTCATTATACAGAAAATACAATACGTTCAGTGACCGTAAAATAAGACAAATTGACCAAAAGCATGGAACGATGACTTTTGCCGAGTTCACAAACTATCCCCCTCCACTAACTATGGTTTTGTTTAATATTTTCGCGCGAAGCGCCGTCCGGGGAAAGGGTGCTAATCCTAACCGGCGTAAGGTCCCTTATACGCGAGTTTACATGCTAGGCGGGCCTAGGTAACCTATATTGAACAAAATAATGATTTTTTTATTAAACGTGACACACGTTATCCATGTTTTTTTATCAATATTTTCAAACAAATATTTACTATTTGTTTCACTTTGACAGTTTGATTAATGCTGTTATATTTTTGCTTCGTTTCAATTGCTGGTTTTTAAAGTTATTACAGTTTATTTTGCCGACGTGTCTTTCTGAAGTGTCATTCATTCATTCATTCGTTCGTTCGTTCGTTCGTTCGTTCGTTCGTTCGTTCGTTCGTTCGTTCGTTCGTTCGTTCGTTCGTCCGTCCGTCCGTCCGTCCGTTCGTTCGTTCGTTCGTTCGTTCGTTCGTTCATTCCATTCATTCCATTCATTCATTCATTCATTCATTCATTCAATTCAATTCAATTCAATTCAATTCACCCATTCACTCACCCACTCACCCGCCCGCCCAAACGTATTCGTATCTCCGATAATAACAGCAAAGGTAGAAATCAACTGTATTTGTTTATTCGCATATGATTCCTTGCATTAAGCAAGTTTTTGTTTTTTCGTTCATACACCAAGAATTTTTCTTGTTTTATAGTAATGGCTCGCTTGGTATTAATTACATCGCTTTATTCGCGACTGATGCTCAAGGAATTACATCACGCACATTAGATTCAGAGTTGGAACCCACGCTGGACTTCACGAGTAGTGGAACATTTATTGGACCACTGCAATTAAAAGATAATGGCAATGGAACAAGTTTCTTAACGTTTACCGGTATTAATATTATAATGTTAATATGTGTAAAATTATAAACTTTAAAAATGCGTACACATGAACCTGCATGTATCTAGTACCTTTATAAAGTTATGGTAAAAGGGTTTCTCCAGTCTAAAAGAAGCAGCGCGGGCCGCATTTTGTCGCCGAGATGCACCTTATTAACACCACATAAATTAAAGCTTATACAATTTGAAACATGCAATATGTCAATAATTTTCAGTCGACGATATCTCCACGACTCCTCGGATGTCGTGACCGCCTTTCAACGCCAACTCAAAGTAGCTTTCTTGGCAGTCTTGATGCAAAGCTCTAAAAACCTTGTCCGCGGGTTAATTTTTTTGACATTTGGTTCTAGTGATAAGTTATGCATTTTGTGAATTGGAAAAAAATAAGCCACAGGTAAACGCACCGGAATAGCCGTTATACGTAAAAGCTTTCGGAATTATCGAAGCCCTATTGTTCTGGAATTTAAGGAATTTGAAGAAATTAAATTTAAGTTGTAACCGGTATATATATATATATATATATATATATTTATATATAATCATCACAAGTAGGTTATAAAAAAACTTTATTTTAACGTTTCGGGCACTGCCCCTTTATCAAAATAACTTAGTATTTTATATATTCGATTCATCAATAATTCGAGTTGGAAAGCAAGAAGGTTGTAAATTGCTGATATTATAGCGGAGCCCTTCGCCAGAGTAATCAGATGGAGTAATCAGTATTTTGTTATTAAAACTAATGTTGACAGTTTACCACCTTTTTAAATTAAATTAACACGTCAAATAAGCGTGTTTATATCAAGAAAAACTAATATTTCAGTTCTAATAATTTAAATAATTTCACGTACGCGTATACACTGCGCATCCAAGATGTTAGTAGACTTGCTAGCTATTCGTTTGATTTGTTTGATATTTAAATAGAGTATCATTGTTTTGTTTTTTTTAGATTATAATGAATGTGACCCAGCGAGTGGAATACATATTGCTGATTGCAATGTTAATGCAGAATGCGTAAACCTTGAAGGAACTTACGAATGTAGTTGTAAAGAAGGATTCAAGGGAAATGGGACCAATTGTACAAGTAATATACATCATTTTGTTTGTTTCCTTTCCTATACATTCTTCCTTCGTTGGTTGTTCGCTTGCTTGCATGCTGCTTTCCTGTCTTCCGCTTCTCTCCCTTGCCTCCCATCTCCATTATTTCCCCCCTCTTTCCCTACCGACCTTCGTTCCTCCTGTTCTCCCCTTTTTGCTTTCCCCTTCATTCTTTTCTCCCTCTCTTCCTCTCCCCGTATACTCCTTCCTTCCTAAATTCTTCCTTTCTTCTTTGAAAGTACCTTTGTTATTTTTTTTGGTTTTAACCTTGATATTGTCATTAAAGCAAGGTAAATCTGGGATAAAAATAAAATGAATCATTTATACACTACACGCTATTTAAAAAGTCGTTGCTTGTTACTTCCAAATTAACAACAATAATTTAAAGAATTGAAAAAAGACATGTTATGTGCAGGTCTACAGAAGTAAATAAACGAATCTTTTTTAAATGCTATCTTACTTTTTTGTTGCAGGAGGAGATTATGGTAAGAATGAGTTAACTATTTATTTAAATAGTAGTTTAAAATAAGTCTCTTAGGTTAACATTAAAAGGTGTTAAAACAAACACATCGAAACATGCATTTATGTTAGTCAAGCATTTGAAAATGGAAAATGTTTTTTGGCAATACTTTAGGTTCGTACTTTTTAAAAAAAACGAAATTAAAGTATTATGAAACTTTGGTGACTCAAAAATTTCATTAGGTCTATCATGTAAATTTATAAATATATTTTACAAATACGACCATTTGCAAAAATGCAACATCAATACTGCAGACCTACAACCCCGAGATACTAGTGCAATATTCTGACCACTGAGCTACGAAAGCTGTTGCCCAAAGCTATATATGTCAATAAATTCTGTGTATATATGGCGGTGAAAATTGGGTATATTATAGTTAATATTTGGTTTCAGCGATGGAGGTACCAGGCGGAAAACGTATTTGGGTGATAAATATTATTGCCCAGTAGATAACTTTTAAAAATACCATATCGAACGCGAATACATTGAGAAGGTTAAAATACTTGACGACGAAACGTTATAGTTTTTTTTAAAGTATTTTAACCTTCTCAATGTGTAACCTTTTCATATCGTGTGCGATATGGTATTTTTAAAAGTTATCTGATGTGCAATAATATTTAATATTTGGTATTTTAATGCAAAATTCGACTAAATACTTGCTAAGGGATTTTGGTAATGGAAAATTTCGGATGTGACACTACTCTGGTACGTTTTGAACGTAATCTAAAAATTTCCAATGTATGAACTAACGTTTGGACACTCCAATTTAGTGTTTTAAATAGAACCAATGATGCGGACGTTATATATTAATAAGATGTAAATAAATTTCTGGTAATAGACCGCCGTCACTCCAGTTTAAGGGAGCATGGGCGATATTAGTATACCAAGCCTGCAAACAACGTCTTTGATGATATCATGAATTAATGGTGATAATTTTTTAATCATCGCAGGCAATCTCATGGATATTTCTACACGCGTATTCCGGCAAAGCAGAATTATTTCTTTTTTGTAAAGAAGACAGCCTTTTTGTTTTCTTTTAAGTTTTAACCGCTTACCAAACTGACTTTTATTCTAAACAGTGAAATAAAAGTAGTGTGCCGCGCAGAGCAGTGTTGAAATACAAATCGAAATATAGTAAGGTTTGAGTACTGCCGAAATTATTGAACGTAGTTTCTAACGTTTCGAGCGAAATCCCTTCGTCAGTAGAAAAATCATCTGACCAAAAATTAGCCAATCAAATAAAGATAACAATAACAAATTAATAATGAGGTGCGAAAAAATTAGCCAATCAGATCAAAATAACAATAACAAATCAATAATGAGATGCAAAAAACATTTTCTATTCCCACCGTCGATGAGCAAAAAAGGAGGGGGTGTAAAAAGGATCGAGTGAGCGTAAAAAATAGATAAATTACGTGAAATATGTAAATATTTATGTCTGTCCTTGCTAAGCAAAAACACCGTCTTCAGAAGTGTTAAATAAAAGAAAAACGTCCGTTGAGTCCGAGACGCTTTTCTGGTGGTAATGATAGACGCAAAAGAAAAGAAAACCGTCTCATTTTCAAAATTGGAACCATTCATCCTCATGGACTCAACGAACGTTTTTCTTTTATTTAACACTTCTGAAGACGCTGTTTTTGTTTAGCAAGGGTGGACATAGACAGCGTTTTCACTTAATTTAACTATATTTTACTCTCACTCGTCCTTTTTGCACCCCTCCTTTTTTCGTTCATCGAAGGTGGGAATAGCAAATGTCTTTGGCATCCAATTATTGATTAGTTATTGTTATTTTGCTCTCTGATTGGCTCATGTTTTCGCATCTCATTATTAATTTGTTATTGTTATCTTTATCTCATTGGCTAATTTTTGGGTGCATGATTATCTTTCTTATATAAGCTCGTTGTTTTTATTTATAGTGTTTACGTTTCTCTCTGACGGGCCTTCGCTGGCAACGTTATAAATTACTTTCAATAATTCTAAGTTCTCAAACCTTATAAAATTTCGATTTGACGTTTATTCTGGCCGATGCATTTAAATTAGCATAGAAAACCAGGCATATGAGCTATAGTGAAACGCTGCGCTTCTGAATGGAACCCAGTAATAATGACTACATTTGTTCATATTTAGTTTCAAAAGACATGGTTCAGCTTGTGAAATATTTGATGAGTACTGTTGCTGTCTTCCTTAGTATCTGTATTATATTCTCGTCCATCCTTACAATGCTGTCCGTTTTTCAGTAAGTAAATTATGTTTCTTTGAATTCTAACTAAAGTGCTTACTAAGGGAAAATGAAGGCTGTCTTATTTGAAAGAACACATGAAATTACTATAAATTACCATCTTTTGCAGTTTTTTGTTTAATTCCTTGCTTCGTTTGAGATATTTCAATTTGTTTGATATGTAAATTAAACATCTTGACCTCTACAGGTGTGACGTATTGCAGAAAGTTCTATATCGTTGCTATTATCAAGCGAGGAAGCATGCTTTAATGATTTAATTAGTATAAATATAAAATTACTTATCTTATAATAAATTGTTCGCAATAAATCAGAATAAATAGCTAATTAAATATTTTGCACAAATAACAAATAAGCATAAAAAATTAAAATCTAATATGGAAGCAATTGCTTTCTCCTTAAAAACACCAAGACTACTAATATCATTAATAGTAATGGAATATTGTTCCAGGCAATAATAGTTTTTGAGTAAAAAGGGTACTTATATATTTTTCTGAAATCATTAATAATTCATGGGAAAAAAACAAAGAAATCCACGTTTAATAAGGGTCTATATATGTTTAATGAGGGTCTATATATAGATTCCCATGTTTTTTAGTTATTCCAACGTGGTAGCATTTCGAGTACACATTAAAACTAAATTGTCATAATTTGGCCAATTTTTTTTAGTTATTCCAGCATGGTAGCATTTTGAGTACACATCAAAACTAAATTGTCAAAATTTGGCCAAATTTTCTAGCGTTTCCAAATCCTGTTATAATATAATCTGGTGTTGGTGACTGAATTTCTCTGTAAATGAAACTGTCATCAGCAAAAGGCGTAGTTTAGAATGGATATTTGTTGTTATGTCGTTGATATGCAAGAGGAACAAGACTGGGCCCAGCACTGATCCATGCGGTAGGTCAGAGGCTACGACTACTGGGTAGGAGTAAGTGCCATTAACAGATACCACTTGGGTGTGGTTCGACAGGAATGCATTGATCCAGACAGCAGTTTTATAACGTATTTCACAGTGATCTACTTTAACTTATTAATCAATCTTTAATGTGTGACTGAGTCAAAGGCATTAGAAAAGACTGAAAGAATAACGTCTGTTTGGATATTCCGATTTAAACCTTTGGGCCAGTCATTTATCACGGTGGTTAGCTAGGTTTCACATAAAAAATGACTCATGGAGCCATATGTTGTTGGTCGATGAGTATATCTTTGGCAGAGAGATGCGTTGTGATGTGACTAAAAGCTATATTTTCCTAAACCTTGCAGCATAAACAAGTTAGAAAAAGTTGGTCTATAGTTTTCAGGATTAGACTTGCCATCTTTCTTATCAATTGCACCAACCAATCTGTTGGCAATTTACCTTCAGTGTTGGATCGTTGGAAAGTAGAACAAAGCTATGGTGCATGCAATGGTTGTATCAAGTTCTTTTAATATTCTGGCAGGGATTTTGTCAGGGCCGCAAGCTTTATTAGGGTTTAGCTGGGGTAGTTGATTTGCCACACCTTGGGTGGTAATGTGTAATATGGGAATAGGATTATAGAATAAGTGGTCAATAGGTGGAGAAAGAAGAAGAGTCTCTTTCGCAAAAAACTGAAGTAAAACGCATTATCCTTATCTGTGAAGTAAAATTGTTTCCCTTCTCTTAGTGGAGGAATACCAACATCTTCAGATTTGCTAGTTCTTACATATGACCAGATTTTTTTCGCTCGTTGATTAGGCTATTACCAATGACATTGTTCCGGTATTGTCTGTGGGATTTTTTAACCATTTTCCCCGACACCAAACATTTCAAATAATTATAAAATGGCAAAGATATATAACCTTCCCCAATAAGTCATTATGCACATGTGACCTCAATATGTAATAAGTTTCAAATTTATAAAACTGAAATATCTCAACAACGGAACAAGAAAACAAAAAAACTGCAAATTAAAATGTTACTTAGTCATTTCAAGTCTTGTTTCAAATAAGACAGAGTACTTAACCATTTAGTGGCCACACTTGCATTTTTTCTACTTATTAATTTTACTCTGGCTAACGCCAGACAATTTTACTCGTCAAGGGGAAAGCTCCCGAAAACCTGGCCAATAAAGGGTTAAGTTCTTCATATAATCCCAATTTTTTTGTTTGAATTGGAAGGATTTATAAAATCATAATAGTAAGCCAGAATGTGTGGTAACACTACGTTTGTATTATATAATGCTGATTAGTTTTCGACTTGCTTACTTAATCCTTTATCAAAGTCTCTATCAAGACCACTTTCATACTGACTTCATTTTAATATCTTTATCATTATAATGTAAAGATGGCTTTTGAGTTGCAGGCGCACAGTACAAACGAGGCGAAAAAGGCTGAGATACACAACAGAGAATATTCAAATTGGTGTATAGGTTTTCATGTGAGAAATTTAAAATGTTTTTTACTTTATAACGAGGTCATAAGAGTTAATTTATATGCATATAAAGGAATTCTAATTCGGTGACCATTTTTTAATATTGTCTATACTGCGTCTCAGTGTTCATGTTTATGGAAATTACTCACTTTCACACTTGCTGAACACATTGTGTTTTCCGTATAATAATCCTTAGCCGCCATGTATAAATATTAATGAACGCAAAACAGAAAAAGATTGTGCACTTTTAGGACATCTCCAACATAAAATATCAACTCATCATTAAGATAATGGTTACGTTCCCAGACAATTTATATCTAGGGACTATGATCAGAGCAAATGCCAACATTGTGTTAGCTCATGACGTCAAATAAACAAAACAACTATAGCAACCAAGATAACGTAAGCCCTCAGTTACGTACTTTATTCTAAAAATAGTTTAATTACACAATTGAGTTAAGATTGTTGACCGGAGGCGAAGAATATTTCACAATCTTGATAGTTTCTCTCATTCTTCGGCTGAAGTATATGGTGCTTGCTGCTGGCAAGAATTGAAAAATCCTTAGATTCTGTGCACAGTTACATACATACATGATCATACTCACAAGCGTGTATGCCAGGGTATATTTTTCGATCTTAGCTTTTGCGTAACCATAGTATGTTGAGTCTTAAAACTCGCAAACGCTTTGTTTTATCTTTTTGTTCACGTTTATGCAAACTTTGCCCCACGAGGACAATGTCTTTTTGGTATAATGACTGAAGCAATCATTTAATAGCAAAGCGCACAGATGACGTCGGATTCATGTTTGTCTGTGTTTATAATTTATTCTTGCATTTCCAACAAAAGAAACTGAATGACTCATTAGAAATCCCTCGAGATTCAATTTGGGTTTGTTTGTCTGAGTTTTGATCTATAAATAACAACTGTGCACTTCGCTATAGCAGCGTTTGTGTTCAATCGCTCAATCGTGTTTTTAAATATTTGTAAGCACAAAAACAAAAGCTTTATGAACGGCGAAAACAGTTTCAACACCATATCTTGATTGACTCTGGCGCAACAGGATCTATATAAATTATTATGTTTATTCAAACGAATTGATCGATAGATCCTCATTCATTTTTCCGATTTATACCAAAACACGCTCACTTGAAATACGATATACTTTCCCCGAAATACTCGAAAGCTCAGCAATAAATAATGTGTTCTATTTTTAGGTATTTGGAAATGAAAAAGGCCCAAAGATCTTATCGAAAAGAACAGCATTTTGCAATGCAAGAAGATTTCTCAGACTCAATAACTGTACCAAATTACAGACAAAGCCCAGCCATGGCTGCTTACTATTAATTATAATCTTTCACATTTTAATATTTTTTTTTCATGGGAAGTTCGCAAATACCCATGGCAACATTTTCTGTTACTAATTTTTAACCCAAGTAATATAGACGATTGTTGTCAACAACAACATCAGCGTAATTTCGACGAAAAGGTCATTTAGTAATGATTTGAAATCTTGCATGGTGATAATGTAATTTAGATAAAATCAGCTATTAAATTTAGCACCATGTCTGGTTTTATTTTTGTATTTGCAATCGCTTTTAATTTGTAATATAACACAGCATAAATTTATATGTTTCAAGTTTCTAATTTTTTTCTGCTAGTAAACAGTTTGTATGATTTTTTTAATAACTTTATTTAATTGATTATATATTAAACTTATATTTATCTAATTTCAATATTTTAAGACTGCATACTCTGTGCAATACAATTATTATATGGTAGTAGCGCTGAGAGGTCCGAATACGGGAATCCTGCAATTTTATTGGTTTATAATCGGTCAGAGCGGAATCTGCCGTTCGTGACCGTTTTAATAGTTTTATAAACAAAATGGAAGCCATGCATGTAAGTATATATGCAACAAGATGGATTATAATTTCAGAACTACTCATTGTTGAAATATATCGTGTAGGTATGTTGTTAGAAATTTTATAAGCTTTTATTTGATATATAGTTCAAGTTTCCACGTTTTGTAAAAGTTTTTAAAATGTCAAAAACGTTCGTAACATTGCTCATAGTAATATAAATTTACTTTTCACTAGTATTAGAATTTCAGATGGGTTATTTTTATTCAACTACTTAGCGTACGACCTTGAGCAATATGTCAAACAAAAGCAATTGAAAAATATACTTTGGGGTAGAAAGTTCAGGATTCCAGCAAAACGGAGAGTACTTTAAAAATTGGAAAACATTTGCCATTTTGGTTTAGTTCGCAAGAAAGATGGTGGCGAATACGAGCCTAACACTTTGTCCGTGTCGAGTTCTCACAGACGTTTACGTATATTATATATATATATATATATTAAGGACTTATTAACCGAGTGCGAGGTCTGTACGGGAAAGTATTTGCCCGAGGTTTTCGTACAGACCGAGCGACGAAGGAGCGAGGTTTGTGCGATAAAACCGAGGGCAAATACTTTCCCGTACAGACCGAGCAAACGAGGTTAATAAGGAATTTATTATATGGCTATTGGTTCATTCTATTTTTAAGTTTCAAGCGTTGTTTTTGTCTTCGGATGCTGTTTACCTTACCTGTTAAGTTTTTCGTGTCGCTACTTGGCCTTCTTGTTTACACCAGTTCGGCCTTTATTTTTCGTGTTTTTATATAAACAGCTTTAAAGAAAACCAGCAGCAATGTTCTAGCACATTTTATTGTTCAGAATATTTGAATAAAGATAACCTGCAGTTCTCTTTTATTTGTATTCAAATCAACTCAGGAATGTTCTCGCCAAAACTTGCAGGGCCGAGAAAAAAGCGTATTGACCCGGACACAGACCGGAGGTCAATATCGTAAAACCCCGACCTCTCGGAACCAATCAGCGTGCGTCGTTTGGCGTACGGACCGGAAATCAAACCCAGGCATATAATAAATATATATATATATATATATTCAAGCATGTTTCAACATGTTGTTACAACTTGGCGAATCGACAATGCTTGATCAGGCATGTTACAACAAGCAAAACTAACTTGATATATACAACAACCAAGTTCATGGTTGTTGTAACATGGCTGTTCAATTTTGTTGTTTCATCATGTTCGAACAACAGGTTGTATCATGACTCAACAACGCTGTTGATTTAACATGATAGTTTTATGTCGTTCAAACAGGCATGAAGTTTATTGTTTTAAGATGTTTCAATAATGATGATGGAAGCACTGGACTGAAATGAAATTTGTTACGATTTTGTTGTATAAAGTATCAATTAATATCGAAACACGATTTCTTATCTCATTGGTCAATCGCTTGGTAATATATCAAAAAAAGTTGCAGAATGTGTTGCAGTTGCATAGCTATTTTCAGTCAATTTATCATCATATTTAACTTGCATATTAGTGGATTTGACAAATGATTTTTTATTTGGAACAAGGTTTTTATAGCTTTCCAGAATTTGCTTGGATTATCAAGATTTTCATTCAGTAAATTTATATAATATTGACCCTTCGCCTTTCGTATTTCCCCTGTTACCGTGTTTCGAAGATTTCGGTACTTACTCCTATCCAATTCTGACTTACTCGCTCTTGCTTTATTGAGAAGTAATCTCTTTCCCGCATGATGGCCTTGATTTTACTAGTTATCCGCGGTGACGTGTTTCTCTACCCGTGACTTTCTTATTGGTGCATGTATGCTTATCAGCATCAGATACTAAAACAATGATTTTCAATTGGCCCACGCCACATTAATATTTGTAAATGTGCGATAATCTGGAAAGGATAAGTTGTTAATGTCAGTTTTAAAAGAGTCAGCATTGTAGTGTTTATATATAGTTGCGACAAGTAATGGTACTATTGTTCCCAGTAAACCGCGAAACAACCATTTCTTAAATTGATCACGTGATACGATTTTCTCATGCTTGAAATTTGAGATGATGTGGTCACACCTTGATTGTTATTCGTTTACTCTCAACCGTCTCGACACGAGCAGAGCATCGAAACATCTCAGCGAAAGCTCATGCGTCTTCCAAAAGACGAACAAAATTATTTTCGTCACCCAGATACTCTAATCGAAGTTGTTCTTCGTTTAAATACCTGAAGCGACTCGTTTTGACTGTCCTTGACTGTTGAGCCGCTTAGCCAGAGCCGTTGTATTTTCACATGAGAAGACACAACAGTGTGGTCACGTGACGGTTTTCTGAAAGCTTTCAAACTAACCAACTGCCTTCTTCCGGTGGCTATTTGAAAACAGGGTGTTCGCGGTCTACTGGGAACAATAGTAAATGCAACCAACAATGTCGTGATCATTTTAGTGAGGTTTTTATCACATTACACTTGAAAATGGTTTGTTTTTGATTTCATGATTTGTAGCAACGATGTCGATAAGTGTATATGATTCCCTTGCGATTCTTGTTGGTTGTTTAAACATTTGGGGAAAACGGAGCCCTTTGAGAGCTTGTTTAAAATCATTGGTTTTCAGATGGTTATTATAATCAATATTAAAATCCCCTTGAATAATTATCTCTTTCCCTTCGGAAATTGCGCTGGTCAACATATCTTGAAATTTAGGTGGAAAATCATCGTCCAGATAGTCTGAACCGTCTGGGGGTCTATAAAAATGTCCCACCAATAAGTTATTTGCATGTACATGCACGTCATCTTAATTTCCAGCCAAACTGATTCGATTGCTTCGTTTTCCAGGTCTAGTCGCCTAAGGCCTGGCCAAACGCTTTCAACATCGCATTCAACATCGCATTCAACATCATTCAACATTGTTGAACGATGTTGAACAAGACGCCTGCTCAGGCGTTCACTCGGGCCACTGATTTCTGAAAGCTTCGCGTAGTCTGTGCGTACTCTAGCAAGACTACATGACAATGGCAATGCATAATTGCATAGATTTTCACAAATAGAATCTATGGTCTTATATGAACTGCTGCGGTGCAGGAAGCGCCGAAGGTTTGCTAATTAATAGTATAAATGTAAACAAGGCCGTTTTTCTGAAAATTAAACAACGGATCTAATATATTTAGTAGACAAAACCTATAATGTCGGATTCGGCAGATTCAAGCGATCAATTCGATATAGAATTTATTTAAATTCGGACAAACAGAAAATATTTAAACATGTTTAAAAACACACGTTTCCAAATGTAATACGACACGCGATATCTAGACGCGGTGCACGGTTTCGCAATAATTAAACATGACTGTTCTCTGACGTCCTTCACTCCTTCAGTTTAAAGTTTCCGATTATTTTTAATACACCTTGATTCGCTGACAGTCCGACTACACTGACATCTTTGTTTGAGACGACTGTTGTATAGTGTGCCAAGAAATGTCGTGGAAATATTCAAAAACATCGATAAAATGGCAAGAAAAGCTTCGTTCAAGAGACAACGCGGCCATGAAATCGCCATCGCGCGGCCGGGAGACCAATGATCACGACCTCCCCCCAAAAAACAAACAAAACCCGAGCCGAAACCAGACTCGGCTACCACAGGTAGCCCGAGTAATAATGTTGAAAGCACGAGTGGCCAAATGAATTCAACATCGTTCAACATTCATGAATGACAATTAATTGAACGCGGGCTACCACAAAAGATGGAATCGACAATATTCCGCATGGCACATGTCTCTGTTAAAGAAAGTTGAATGAAATGTGGCCAAATGCGTTCAACACCTTTCATTGCTTTCAACATGTTGAGAACAATAGAAATGTTCAACGCGTGTTGAACGAAAACTTGAACATGTTCAAATTTCGTTCAACATCATTCAACACCATTCAACAACGTTCAACATCATTCAACAGGGTGGCCAAACGCTTTCGACATGTTGAATTCAACAATGTTGAACGATGTTGAATGAAATGTTGAAAGCGTTTGGCCAGGCCTTAATACAAGCATCAAGAATTTCAGTTTCCGGCCCAATTATGATGCACTATGGGATAGAATCAAAGGTCAAGTGAGCACCAATTTAGTCAGTGCCATTGTTGTAGCTCATGAATATTCCGGCTTTGTTAACAATGGCACTGACTTAATTGGTTCTCACTTGACCTTTGATGCTATCCCATAGTGCATCATAATTGGGCTGGAAACTGAAATTCTTGATGCTTGTATAGCATTTATCATAGATCATTCAAGGGGAACCGGATAGGCAACTTAACAAAACCTGAAACGAAGTTTGCACAACTTGCTATCATGGCAATTATACGCTTGTAAGCGGCGAATGCACTTAACAACTAAACTTAAATAACATTACACTACTGCTTAAATTCAGTAATAGCTGAACGTAGCCATGTGGGACCGCCCGTTAGGTGCTTTAGCCATTTATAATTGTATAATTTTCATATCAAGTTGGGCAAACTTTGTTTCCGGTTTCGAAATATTGTTTTAAGTTTCCTATCCAGTTCCTCTTCAATCTCGTTCCCAGAGCCCACGTTTCCCACCCGGGAAACGAGAGACTCTGAGATAATGCGTTTCAAATCGTTACGTTATTGGCTGAATAGTGAGCATGAGTTGGTCTGAAGTGACCGGAAGTAGAATTAATAAAACCAAAATAACAAAGATATCGGACGACAAGACTCCAGTGAAGACGTTGCCGCGATCCATATCTTCGCCGTATGTGTGAAGATGCTGTAATTCGAGCTTCGCCAGCAACCCCATTGACTTGTTTGGGGAAAAGTCAACAAGGAGAACATACTATCCAGATTCCGCTCGGATATTTACGCATGCGTACCTCAACCGGAATAACAAGAACGAGATTGGTTCCTCGTCTATTATCTATGCATTTATAGTACAATGTATTCCACAAATAAACCACAATCCCTCCAAAGTTTCTACCAGTTCTGTCTCTTCGAAAAGTTTTATAACCATCAATTTCAACTTCACCCTCATCAACGTTATCAGAGAGGTGCGTTTCACTAAGACCAAGCATGTGAATTCCTTTGTGTATAACAACGAGTCGTTGATCCTCTGAGCTCCAACGAGCCACCTGATGGTGATGGGCTCTTCGAAATTTGATGATACGTAGGTTTTGAAGTCTCTTGGCCAACTGCAACCTCTAGTTTTACCCAATTTGTTAAATTATATTCTTTAATAGGTGGAAGGGTGTTAAAAAAATGCATGTAGTAAAGCGGATGAGAGGTTATTAGGTTTATGAATTTCTAGTTTACTCTGGAGTTTTCTAGTAGTAAGCAATAGACATTACCCTTACTAAAACTCTAGAGGAAACAGTTTAGCTATGAATGGTAGGCCTATCCAGTTATGTGCATTTTAAGACTCTGTTCGTATCATTAAAATAAAATAAAACATGTTCCTGGGCTATAAAAACTAATTTGATAGCGGTAATCATCCTCACTTGCAGCCAATGGCTGAACTGCAAAAGACGCAAGATCAACGCAGTCAACTCAAAAACATATGAAAAGCGCTCAAAGCACTCGCCATTCTACACATGAAAGACCACGGAACACAGGCAGATGTATAGATTTTGATTTTACGGAAGCAGGTGAACCGGATAATCTGGCGAAACACCCTGGAAGCACAGGAGAAACCAACTACACCGTCAACTCAGATAAGTCGCAATCTCGAGAACGGGATTAGTCCCAGGCGGTCGTCCATCCAAGTACTCACCCTCCCCCCTTCTTAACCATTCAATCGAAAATAACTCTGGACTGCCATGCAGCAGCTGTAAGAGGCAGCGCACAGAACCAACAGCAGACATGCAGAGCTAGAAGTGATCAGTTACTCTATGGTATATATAGCAGGTGCCTAATTGCCGTGCATAAATGAAAAGAAAATATTTGCAACAAAACAAAGAGCAAAGCACATGACTGGTAATTAACCTGTTATAGCCATTAATGTTATAAGCCACCAGTATAACACATTTAACATTCTATTTCGTTGACCAACTTTTTAATCGTTTACGTATAATTAAACCTTTTGCCATGGAATTTTGGAAGGAGCTGATTCAAAGATTTATAGAGCGCCTGTCAAAGAGCGTACTCGCTGTTACTTTGCTGTGGCTTGGAGTAGCATTTAGTATGTCAACGAATAATATACATAACCCGCACGTTAATAAAATAAGAAGAGAATATAGCAGCAACAAAACGGAACCCACGTTTATTCAACAACTTCTAGATGACCTTAAAGCTGAAAACATTGAAAACAACTTGAAGTAAGTATTTTTCTGATCCTTAGACATATACATAATATGAAAGAATATTAATAATATTAAGAAAATTTATCACCGTAGTTTACAGTGGTCAGAGCACTATACACTAGCATCCAAGATCGCAGATTACGATTTCAGTCTGAAGATGGATGTTAACGTTGCACTTTTGCAACTGGTCCTGTTCGTTATAATGAAATGTCTACATGCATCAATCTGCCAATCGAAATTTTTCTTTACCTCATTACCCACTGAAAGTAAGCCGGGTCAGGGGTCCCAGTATTTTACTCTAAATCTGATTAACACCAAACAATTTTATTTACAGGAATCAGTTATAGGTTATCTGAAAATTATAATGCACTTTGTGATAATAACACTCGCATTTACATTATAAATAAATAAACATGCTGACTCATTATATATAACGGATTTCTCGTTGTATTTCTGCAACAGATTTCTTACTAAACGTGTCCACCTTGCTGGGTCCCCCAGAAATAACGAACTTGGAGAAACAATTCAAAAGACTTGGAAATCATATAAGTTTGACAAAGTCGAAAAGGTTCGGTATAAGGTGCTGCTTTCCTATCCTGGCTCAAGAAACAAACTTCAAGTGATAAGTTCGGATGGAAAAGTGAAAACAACATATTACAGTGAAGATAAGGTTGGCTATTAAGATTTTGTTTCTCTGACTTTATCTAAATAATAAAACAAATTATGCGTTCAGTAACAATGGTCATGAGTGTTATTAACTACTTATTGACCGAGCGTGAGGTCTGTACTAGTGAAATATCGGACCTATGGTTTTTTAGTACGGACCGAGATGAGCGCAGCGAGTTGAGGTCTGTGCGAAAAACAGAGGTCCGATATTTCACTAGTACAGACCGAACAAGCGAGGTCAATAAGTAGTTTATTATATGGGCATAAATGTTTTGAACGTTCTGTGAAAACTCGACCCATCTTTCTTGCGAACTAAACGAAAATGGTAGACATTTTTGCATTTTTAAAGTACTTTCCGTTGAGCTAGAATCCTGAACTTTCTGCCCCAAATAGTATTTTTCAATTGCTTTTGTTTGACATATTGCTCAAGATCGTACGTAAAGTAATTGAATAAAAAATCATCTGAAATTCTAATACCTATGAGAAGTAAATGTTATATTATTACGAACAATGTTACGAACATTTTGGACATTTTAAAAACTTTCACAAAATGTGGAAACTCGAACTATACATCAAATGAAAGCTTATAAAATTTCTAACAACATACCTGCACGATGTATTTCAACAATGAGTAGTTCTGAAATTATAATCCATCTTGTTGCATATACTGACATGACTGCCATTTTGTTTATAAAACTTACGGTCCCGAATGGCAGATTCCGCTCTGAGCAGGCGGATACGGGAAATATCCGACCGCTTATGAACCAATCAAATTACAGGATTTCCGTATTCGGACCTCTCAGCGCTGCTGCAATGTAATAAAATTATTTATTACACAAGTCAACATTGATTGACCGTCTTATGTCATAACCTTTTTGTAAGCAAACAAATATTTTATTACATCTCCGAAAAAGAACCTTCAAGAGTTAGAAATAAAAATCATTATAGTATGCGATAAACGATGTGATAATTAGTGATCACACTTTTTGCCCTTCAAAATAATTGATAACCACTTATCACAATAGTCTGTCTATCACATTGTATGCATACTACTCAGAACGTGGAATAAATGATTTTACGCGTCTGTTAAAACAATGAAATGTAGTTGTGTCATAAGATAAATAGAACATAAAGCTCTAAATTCGCCACTGAAAAAAGTTTTCCGACAACGGGTACTTTTTCTCAAAGTCGTAAAATATATGAAGAATACAAGCTGACTTAAGAAGTGCGTATGGGAATTATCTGGGGCAAGTGAGTTTGTGACGTGAGATAAGTAGGAACGTGAGCTGAAACTTCAGTTTTCTTGTAAGTTCCATAAAATTAAACAACCATAATTATATGAACAGCTATTTGCATTTTGAGTCGCACCTACCTATATTACAAAGGTTTCTGATTAATTGGTTTAGATCACTTTTAACCAAAACAAAAACCCAACCCCATATAAACGAATTGACAATGTGATTGGTATACTTTCAGCGTCAAATAGGTTTTACCAATTTGTATTGTGAAACAAGAGAATCATACCCTTACTTTTTAAGGCGAAACTGCATTGGTTGCTTACTTTACGTCACAAGACTCCCGCTTCAGACCCTGCCGAGACGCGGTAATTTTAGAAAAAATACAGCACAAAACCTAGGAGGCTTTCCATTCACACGGTTAGACTGCTCAGTCCGGTAAAACATAACACGATACGTTTGAGGGGTGGATCTGTCAACCTAGAAAATTTGGTCCTAATCAAAACTGCAAATCCATTCTCGCCAGATCCGGACTGACCGGTCTGACCTTGTAAATTGGAAAGCGCCCATAGACTTCAGTCCACATTTCTAGCTTAAGCTTTCCGCTCTCTAATTTTGGGATAACCTTCTCAAAATATATATTTTTATATTGGAACAAAAGGAAAACAAAACAATTGCTGTTAGCGAGGTATGAAATTCAACTAAACCAGTGTTTATTAATTGTATATGTTGTGACAGATTGTGCAGCCAGATGAAGACGATAAACAAAGGATACCTCCATATCTTGCATATTCCAGATCTGGAAATGTCTCTGGGGAAGTTGTGTACGCTAATTTTGGAAGAGAGAAAGATTTTGAGTATCTGAATCAAATGGGTATTTCTGTAAATGGTAAAATTGCTGTGATTCGTTATGGACGGATTTTCAGAGGAGATAAGGTATTATACGCCAGATAATTGACTTGATTATATAAGAACTGAGTATGTTTCCCTGCGAGAAAAATATAATAGACCGCACCTGTCGAAAACCGACGACTGTCATTGCATGGTCGTACGACATTTCTTCACCAGTAAAAATTTTTGCGATTGGTTTTACAATCTTTCCTATTAATAGAAAAGATTTTACAAGCGTTCTCGTTAAAGCGCAATATTTCGTCTTTTATTTATAAAAGCATGTGTTTGAATCTATACTGAAATGCATGTTTATACATTTTCTTAATTTGTCCTTTTCTTCGTGCAAAATGTCTATTATTGTCGCAGCCAACACAAATAAAAGCTTGGCCAATAATCTATTTACTCGGCTGTTTTTATTGCTTCGTCAAAGCTAATTGACACGTCTTTGAGGTGTCTTGCAATATATTTCCATTACATGTGCTGTCTGTTTATTCCTCCTAGTCACGTCTTAGTGCATTGCAGAAGAAAAGCTAGTATAGATAACATCTCAAACAAATTGTCCCATCCAAGTCAGCCACTTCTTTTGTAGAATGTTAATCAATGAGAGGGGATTCGCCAGCTTTTCTCTACACTTCTTTGTTAGTGACTCGATTTTTCCAAGTAACCAAAAGCTCTTAAATTCTCCTTCTGAACTGTAGTGTCCCAACTCTGCGCAATACAATAATATAGGGATTAATTATGACGGCCTGGTAGATTGCCATTTCAGTGCCCATCTTAATAAACTTTTGGCCCATGATGAGCAGATGTGTAATTACAGCCTAGAAAGGGTGCGATTAAAGGGGATTGGCATTAAAAATTAAGTTTGTCTAATTTGAAAGAACTCATAAAATTGTAATAGAAGATCCTTTACAACTTTTTCGTATCTTTCTGCGTTTTCAAGATATTTCAATTGTTTGATATGTAAATGAGATGGTCTCTGACGTCAGGAGTGGGATAAAATATTTTCATACAGAGCAAAATCACTTACATATCTAACATGAAATGTTCAGCGTCGCAAGGAGTTTTATGTGCACAGTTTCAAATGATTTCGCTGAACAAACTTAGAGATATAACTGGTTTTGCTACATTTGAAAGTATTTTACCCCACACCTGACGTCAGAGACCATCTCATTTACATATCAAACAAATTGAAATATCTTGAAAACGAAGAGAGATACGAAAAAGTTGTAAAGGATCTTCTATTACAATTTTATGAGTTCTTTCAAATTAGGCAAACTTAATTTGTAGTGCTATTGGCCTTTAATGCTCAAATTGCCAGAAGGGTATATGTAATTAACAATTAACGATTTTATTACCCTCCCCTCAACCAATGAGAATGCCGTAATTTTGTCATACATATTGTATAAGTGTTATAATCCTTCTTGTTTCCTATTTTTAGGTCCAAACAGCCGCTAAATATGGAGTATCAGGAGTTATTCTGTACAACGATCCAGAAGAAACCGCCCCTTTTGGAAAGTATCGGGTGTATCCAAAAGAACCTTGGCTTCCGTTTGATAGCGTACAAATGGGAACTATTTTTGTAAATGGCGGTCTTTCAAACTCCAACTCAGAGAAACACACCTTCGGAAAGTCATACCCAGATAACTTTTCTACTTATTTACCATCCATTCTCCTGTCTACAAACAATGCCATTGAAATCATTAAGAACATGAAAGGTATTTAAAATATATGCGGGGTTGTAGGAACAGGGGCAAGAGGGGCATGTGCCCCCACCCCAACATTGTGGTAAAGTGCCCTTTTTGCAACAGAAAAGTGCTATTTTTATAATACAACATGTGCCTCAGGTGTTCTGTTAAAGTTCTACCTCCAAACAAAGTGCTATTTTGAAGCTGTTTCCTTTCAAGATCAACTTGCTTTCTACGACACTGAATGATGAAATGAAACAAAACAAAACAGAGCTTATACATAAAAAAATCCACTAGATTATATTATTTTTACCTTATTTTTTAGCCTTATTTTTAGCCTTATTTTTTAGCCTGAAATTTAGCCTTAATTTTCGCTGTTTAGGCAGCGTTGTTTTTTTTAAATTACAAAATCACTACGCCAATGAGCTTACCAAATGGGTCATTCTATTCAAAACATTTGCAATACCTGGTTTTCATAAAATGATAACAATATGCTACTCATGTTCTAAATATTACACAAGTATCTGACAATAATTGTCAAAGAGATTTTTAACCATGTTGACCTAAATAAGAACTGCTCAAGCTTTTTCATGTAAGACCTACGTAACACTTGAGGACAGTACCTTTATGAACGGTCATTGGCATGTGGAACGCTGTACCTGCATTGCGAGGCAATTAAAAAATATTGACTGTTGTTGTTGTCGAGTAAAGGTAATAAACGCCAAATAAGATATGGGCTTTATTCATCTAAACGTCTGAGAAAATCTAAAGCATACTGAAACTAAAAACATGGCATTCAAAATATTAACTTAAACACGTGAGCCACTGAACATC
This sequence comes from Paragorgia papillata, assembly GCA_035771165.1. NCBI lineage: Eukaryota > Metazoa > Cnidaria > Anthozoa > Scleralcyonacea > Coralliidae > Paragorgia > Paragorgia papillata. Next base: position 2,312,737 of record JAWNZC010000022.1, on the reverse strand, counting down.
GCGGGCCCGTAAGTAATAATATAATAAACTAATAAATAATATAGTAACTAATAAACCAATTATTCAGTATAGTTCACAATCGAACCAATTATAACAACTGTTTTAACAGGTTTCTTAAGTCTTATTTTATTAGATTAGCCTGTAATGATACCACTTGGTCTTGTTTTATAATATATTCATGTATTGTTATTATTGCAAATAGCTATACGTATTTCCCCCCGCCTCTGTTGCACACAGTCAAATGCACATCAACTCAATTATTATTATTATTATTATTATTAATTAATATTAATATTATTATTATAATTATTATAATTATTATTATTATTATTGTAGCACGTAGCCAGATCAAAAAGTAAAGTCTGGCCAATAAGACATTCCCACTAATAATTGTTGGGACGTTAACCGTGATGACGTTAACCGATTGCACTAATCCACTCAACATTTTCCGTATAATTGTCTCTCCTTCCATAAGTACTGTCTGTTGCATTGTCCTCACTATTCTTGTTACGTTCTCTTCTTCCTCAATCACTTTTTGCCACCGTTTTGCTCGTCTTTTGTGGTTGTTGTTGTTGTTGTTGTTGTTGTTGTTGTTGTTGTTGTTGTTGTTGTTGTTGTTGTTGTTGCTGTTGTTGTTGTTGTTGTTGTTGTTGTTGTTGTTGTTGTTGTTGTTGTTGTTGTTGTTGTTGTTGTTGTTGCTATTATTATTATTATTATTATTGTTATTATAAAGTGTTTCCTCCTTCTTGCGGAGATAAAGTAAAATGCCAAATACTATTTTTGATTTCTAGTTTTAACAACAATATGTTTTGCAGGACCAGAAGCACCAAAGCACTGGCGTGGAAAACTACCGATTTCATACCGGTTTGGACCAGGTCTTCACGAAGACAACCATATTAAATTTGAAGTGCATTCTAAGTTAGTACATCGTTCTATTTACAACATAATTGCAACTATTAATGGGAGAGACGAGCCTGATCGTATTGTTCTGTTTGGAAACCATCGTGATGCCTGGCAGTTTGGTGGAGTTGATCCTTCCAGTGGAACAGCTGTTTTACTTGAAGTTTCACGAGGACTCTCAAATTTGAGGAAACAAGGTAACCATGTGATTAGAGCTCCTTTTATATTCGTCCCTAAAGCCTTCTCTGTAAGTTGGAGAACCGAGGGCAGTATGATTGTTTCTTATTTTTGACTCATTTTTTTGAAATTTGACTGTGTAACCAGGCTCTATCTCTCATGAACTGCTGGGGTTAACAGTCCCCCTCAAAAAGTAATTATTTCATTATAACAACCAATCTCAGCAGTTTACTACCATTTCACTTTGCTTTATTCAAAATACTGCCTACCCAGCACTCTTGGGCTCTTTTTACATACTTATAAACTTGGGAACATTTTGATGGGAATTGCTTAATCAACTAAAGTTTTATGTTGATGCTTTTTTCCTGTTAAAGTTGGTTTCTTATTCACAGGAGAGGGCGTCAGGATTTAGCAGTAAACTACAAAGACAAAGTTTTCTCTGAACTTTAAACATACTTGATTAGAATAAACGTACTTAAGGGGGAAATGCTCCTCAATTTTGTCAAAAAAAATAAATTTTGTGATTCATTCACAATTTTGACTTTGTTGGACTTTTTACGTACATTACGAACTTTGAATTGTTATAACTCCTAAGGTTTTTAATCAATTTATCTGAAATTTTCAGCATTTGTTATTTTAAGTATTTGCAGCAAAACGAACATTGCAATTTAGGAAGGGGGATGTAGTTTTTGAAATATTGTCAGTGGAACTCAGAAACTTTATAATTATTTACTTTTTGTTGCTATGGCAACAGAGACAAAGATTCTACAAATTCATCATCATATTTTAGGTTTACCCCTAAACAACTTTAAAAAGTGTTTTTGATGCAACTTGGTGATGTGTTTTCAAAATCACAAAAAAACTCCTCAAGGAGTTAATATTTTGAGAACATATACTGCATGGGTGAGGCCATTTTGACAATCGATCGCTTCAAATGTAAATGATCAGTAATGTAAATAATCCAAGTCAATTTAGCTTTAGTATATTGTTTAATTCTTGTAGTTTCAGAAAATATATGGTTGTCCATACTTTGGTTCAATACTTCATGAGATAAAGCACACCAAACTATCAACACCGTAAATAAACATAATTAAGGTGCATTGCCCCCTTGATTCACAAATTTTCACTGTGTTGCATGAGCTCCTGCGCAAACTTTCGCGTGACCCTAGGTTGAAGAACATAGAACCCTTAAAATAATGAAGAACATTAATTTACAGCTCTTATATATCTAACTTCGTGCTTTTAGATATTGCGATTTGTTTATTTAATGTGTAAATTTAACCTCTTCACGGCACATGTGCATAATGATTTACTGAAGAATGTTATTATGTATTTTTTTATCAATCGTGAGCGGGCGGAACCCTAGGCAATGCTGTAATTTGATGGGCTACAACAGCGGGCGGATTTTTACGATATTTAATTTGACTACGGCCACGGAATCTTAGCAAATCTGCAAAATTATTGCTTAGAATAAATTTAGTATGTAGTATTTTTGGCAAAACTGCTTCTCGATTCGGTTCGAAACCAAAGGACTCAGACGAAAGATACCACGACGAGAGTGAGTTTTATTATCCGAATATGTCTGAAAACAATATCGAAAACGTGAGAAAAATAAAGAGGACTGCGACGTCGCGGAAGAAGAAGATTTTGTTATTTGTGACATTCAAGCATCTATAATTTCTCCATGTCCAGAAGCCACTCTTAGACGAAATATGACCTGAATGTGTGAAGACGTTACTTTGAGTTCGTTAACGAAACCAGGAAAACAGAAAAAAATACCTGCAAAAGAGCTGAATGTCCTCATGTGTCGGTTCTTTATAGAAATAAAGAAGAAAGATAGCAGCCGGTATAAAGCAGTGACGTTGACATCATTTCACAAGAGCTTACAACGTTTCCTGAATGATAAGAGCTCGCCAATATGAAATGTTTTGAGAGGCCAAGAATTTGCAAAATTCAGAGAAATACTGGTCGCCAAGAAAAAGACAACACTTTTAATAGATACATTGGAGACTATATTTCGAATTACTTCAGACCACCACAGCACGTAAACCTTTTGAGAAAACTTTATCTGTTTTCCATATCCCAGACCCGACGAAACAACGTTGAAAAAACAAAGGTGAAATAAAATGCTCCAAACTCAGACAAATCCCCTCCACATGCTAACTCTCGTCGTGTCGTGTCTTTGAAAAAGCTCTCAGATGGTTTATATCACGCATTTTTGTCCTGATACTCGAACAACGCACTTTTAGTATCCATTTTTATATAGTGTTTTCAAAGCGACCTTCCATGCACTTCCAAGCGCACAGCCATAAAATGTGAGCAAGCGACGAAAACAAAGACAAAGAATCTTATTTCACTAAACATTGGCAGCACTCGGACAGCATTATAGCTTTTCTTCGCAATTGGATGTTAAACCTATAGTTTTGACTGTTTCGCCGTCCACAAAAAAAGATTAGAAGCTTCGTGTCAACCCAGGCAGCTTGTTGACTTAAACTGTCATGAACATTCATGAACACTCTTCTGATGAACTTTAGACCATTGAATATCACCGTTATCACGTGTCATCCACAAACCTGACATAAACTCGAGGTTTCGCATGGAAAGATTCCAATGCTTTCTGTTCGATGTCCTCCGTCACCAAATTCGCGACAACAACTGACACTGGAGAACCCATAGCAGTCCCTTGTATTTGTTATAATAATTTCCTCTAAACTGAAACTTAGTGGAATTTTAAAAAAAAGTTAATAACTCACATATTTCATCGGAACTCAAATTTGTTCTGCTCCTTATCCAATCTTTCTCTGGTTATTTTGATCGCCAAGTCTATGGGTATCGATGTAAATAAGGAAACAACATCGAATGATACAAGTTCTTCATCTTCATCTAAAGCTTTAGCTTTAGAAACCCAACCAATCGTATTCCGTATGTGGTGTTCAGATCTCCCGGTTAGCGGTGCTAAAATTTGGCATAATATTTAATTTGATATAACAATTTAACAACTTGACATCACACATACATAATGACTTATCAAAGAAGATGTAATATCTTTGCTATTATAACAAACAAAATCCCATCAAAACAATTATGTGCATGTGCTACTCCCTGACTCCCTGTATTCCAAACATGTAACTTTTCAAGTATTTGGTTTGAAGCAAAGATATAAGTAACCGTCTCCGATATGCTATTATTAGGGACTTAAAGCCTGGTTTCCATATAGCAGTAAGAGCCGGCGGCATGACTGCGGCAATGGGCAATTGTCCAATCGCGTACAGCTTTTTATTGCTGGCTAATTCAACATTGTCTATGAATGGACCATCGCCCCTTGCCGCAGCCATGCCGCCGGCTCTTACGGCTATATGGAAACCAGGCTTTAAGATGTAACGACGGCGTCCTTTAAACAAAATAATTCTTTTTTCAAAACAGAGATAATGAATAATTTTCGTATCCAAGAGTAATCCCAACACCGTCGTCCTCGTTCTTTATACAACGCCACTTAGAGCATCTTCACGTCTTCAGGACGACGTCAGTTAACGGCCAAAAGATGACAACAGTCGCTTGATTGACTTCAATACGGACACTAAAATTAGCAATACTGGGACGTTTTGGAAGTCATTAAACTAGCCTCAAATATTAAATGTAATTAATATGCAGTTAACCGCGACATATTTAAATTGTAAGATTTATCTTGCTTTTTAACCGCCGTCGTCGTCTTAGCATCTTAAAGTCCCTATTATGCACGTGCAACGTCAAGTTGTTAAATTTGCGTATCAAGAACAAAACAATGAAACCAAAATCTGCAAAAGATGATACTTTTAATTTAAAGTGTTTCTTTTCTTTAAATAAGACATATTTAATTTTTGTTTCAGGTGCAGATTGCATCAGATCGGATAAGAGTGAGATTTTTGAATTCTATTTTTTTCTATTATCTTAAGTTTTTTTTTAATATTGACCATATAGGCTGGCGACCACGTCGTACCATCATGCTTTGCAGTTGGGATGCAGAAGAATTCGGCATTATCGGATCAACTATGTGGGTAAAAGAAAATCAAAACTTACTCACAGAAAGAGCTGTATTCTACCTTAACATGGATTATGCTGTGCAAGGGAACTACACATTAGAAGCACAAGGTTCTTCAGCGTTGAAAGAGCTAACGTACGACGAAACAAAAAAAGTTGCTGACCCGAATTCAAAACCAAAAGATAATGAGTCAATGTTTGACATTTGGAAAAGAAGAGCGCCGTCTCCTTGCAATGATAACATGCCAAATTGGGGAAAGTTGGACGGTGCATCAGATTTTCTCGCCTTTAATCAGTTGATAGGTGAGATTTTTTTTGGGTCTAGCTTCTGGGATTTGGGGGGGGGAGGGGAGGGGGGGGGCGTTAAAACCTAGTTAGAGTCAGTAGAATAAAGATAAAATTATAAAACTTAAAAATTTAGGAAGAATTTGGTTTATTTTTTGTTTATGGCCGTTGAATAAAAATTAAGTTTGTCTCATATGATATCTGTATTTGGTTTTGGAAATATTTCGACCAAATAAAGACAGATGCTGTCCGCCATCTTGAAATTACTATTTTCGATATACATGTGACGACATAATCAGGGTAAAGTGAAATTTTTATCTTGCCAACCTTATGACATTATGAGCTAGAAACTCGATTTTGTTGCGCTATTTCCATTTTAAATTGACCCACAACATTTAAAAAGCCTTCCGTAGAAATTTGGTCATCCACGGAGTAGTTTCATCAGGTTTACCCTGCTTGTGACGTCACCAATTTCCTAGTTAATTAGACCCAATATTACAACAATATGGCGGACAGCACGTTGTCTTTGGTCGAAATATTTCAAAACACAAGAAAGATACAGAAAAATTACAAAATGTCTTCTTATACCATTTGACGGGTTCTTTCAAATTGGACAAATTTAATTTTTATTGCCAATACACATTAAATAACAATACGTCATTTACAAATGCAAGTGTTTCGCAACACTAGGTATGAAAAGTCACAAAATTCCGTGCATTTATTTCATATACTCAAAAAGTTACAAAGCTTTAAATTCGCCGCGGGCACTTTCCGCCCCTCTCTCAAAAGTCTAGATAGGGTTAAGGGAGGTCCGGCATAGGAGAGTGTTCGGCGCTTAAGAGAGGTGTCCTTTTAAGAAAATCTACTTAGGAATGATCTGGTTTATTTCCTGTCCGACTCCATAACCAGTCACAGCAGGTGGTCTCATGCAATTTGTAAATTAACATGGCATAATTTATAACCCAAAAATAATACCACAATATATCATTTGAATTGTTTTAACCTCTACTGTTCAAGTTTTAGGTTGTCGGGTCTTGTGGGACAACCCATTTTGCAAATTATGCTAATTTATTCTAATTATATTATAGAAATATTATTATAATCTATAAAAAAAAGGTAACTATTTAGACAATATAAATTATTTTCAAAACAAACTTTGTATGGATAAATGAAAAGCAGAATTTCCCAAATTCAAATTGAAAAAATCAAGGCAATAAAACAAAACCCAAATACTATATTGCTATTTGAAGGCCGCCCACTGTGACGACCCACCATGGTGCGCCACAGCGCGTGGGTTTCACTTATTTTGAAAATTTACAAATTAAAACAAATTATATCACAACATAAGACCATAATACATCAAATTTTACCAAATTATTACTAATCTACTGAAATAATTACAACAAACAAATGCTTATACTTACTTTAGGAGTTGTTAGAGTTTAAATTTGTATTGGTCAATTGGTCAATTTGTATAGGTCAACACTCTCTTCAATACTTCATGGTATATCGTTATTAAAGTTTCGTTTTAAAAAGGGATCATTCAGGAACATTTTACGCACAAGGGGGGTAAATTTGATCAAAAACTCGATAAATTATAACAAATCGAAGTCATACGTCACCGGTGACGGGAAATATTAAGATCGGACCGCAAGGGGTCAAAGACAGTCCGGCATAAGAAAAGTGTTCATTTCAGAAAGGTGTCCACCTAAATTTTTTTTGCGGTGCTGAATATGCATGCTTGTCTACAACAATAAAGATATTCACAAATTTGACCTGTTTATTATATACAATTTTTTCACATTCTTTTAGGTGTACCAAGTAGCAACATAAGATATGGTTTTAACAGTCACGGCGTTTCTTATTACCCAGTGTATCATACCGTTCACGACACCTTTGCCTGGGTCAAAAAATTCGTCGATTCACAGTTTTTGTTTCATCTCAGCATGGCCAAACTAACGTGTCGCCTACTTCTAAGAGTCGCCGATTCCCTTATCCTTCCCTTCAACATCGAATCTTATGGTAGTGAAATAAACGAGGCCTTCAAAAAATTAAAAACAAGGTGGGATGTCAAAATGAAGAAGATTAATATTCGATTAAATCCTATTGAGAAAGCTTTAAAACGCTTCAAGGAAATTACCAGAAAGTTTGAAAAGAAGAAACGTTCGTTAAAATGCTGCAAACACGTGCGTGCTATTAATGATCAGATATTTAAATTAGAACACAATTTTTTTAGTGAGCGAGTTTGGGCACTCGCAGAGGCATAATGTTATTTTTGGTAAAGGTGCTAGTAATGCTTATGAATATACTTGGTTTCCTGATCTTGTAAGTGCTTTAGTTAGCAATAACAGAACGAGCGGTGTAAACGAAATCAAACGGCAAATTTCTCTCGTATATCAAGCAATTAGTTCAGCTAGTACTCGCTTAGAACTTGTAAAGTATTTGAAATAACGATATAAAAATCATAGACAATCAGCCGTTTATTACCTACGCGAAAAAGTTATGTTTCCCTCTTTATGTTTGTTTGTTTGTTTGTTTGTTTGTTTGCTTGCTTGTTTGTTTGCTTGCTTGCTTGCTTGCTTGCTTGCTTGCTTGTTTGTTTGTTTGTTTGTTTGTTTGTTTGTTTGTTTGTTAGTTTGTTTGTTTGTTTGTTTGTTTGTTTGTTTGTTTGTTTGTTTGTTTGTTTGTTTGTTTGTTTGTTTGTTTGTTTGTTTGTTTGTTTGTTTGTTTGTTTGTTTGTTTGTTTGTTTGTTTGTTTGTTTGTTTGTTTGTTTGTTTGTTTGTTTGTTTGTTTGTCTCAATTAGGAAGTCATAAAGTATAGAACCGATTTTGTTGTAATTTTCTTAACTAAGCATTTCTTTGGAGTTTTCCCAGGTAGCTGGTGAAACTTTTTACCTGAGGTAAAAAAGTTGTCTTGCTCCCTTAGAGTTACCCTGCTTTGCGGAACTATAATTATTATATAGAAATACATAGAAATACATTACGTTATACTCTCAAACACCAAGTATATATAACGCTCAAATATGGAGGTGCATTATATATGCACCATACTATATAAAAATAGGTCTGTATTGCGTACATGTGTCCACTGTCAATTCTACTGTACTTACAAATAATGTTTGATAAACGTATAAAACGCATTGTGGTATAACACATTAATACTGAATAGGAGCGCAATGCGTATACCGGTTTCGGCTTTAGAGATCGAAATGATTGAAATAGTTACTGCAATTACTGCCAATTGGAGTTTATGTCTAATTTTACGTCGTGATTTGGTTTTCACGCTTGGACTGATCGTGACATATTAAAACTTCGTTTTAACATAAAACTAAAATAAGCCTCATTACATAAGGAAACACAGCAAGTATAACAAACTAAAATAATATATAGAACATGAAAAGGCCCATTTAATTTGCTAAATTGAAGTCGAATGAGGACAATAAATAATAGTTTACTTATAAACAGTTTATTGACTGTATGTCTTTATAGATTTGTCAATGGAAATTCAAATTATTAGAAAAATTAAATATTCTCGAGTTTCTTGGTGACCATGTTCGTGAATGCCTGATGCCTGCATGTCATCGGATCAGGTGGGCCTGGGTCTGGCTGCGCCACTAATTATATACATGTACAGTAGTGGTTCTCAATTTTTTTCCCAAAAGCCCTTCGGGACAAGTTCAAAATTTGATGAACTCGCCCCTCATTCTGCGACGACACATTTGTAAGGCCGGCGTGAACCAAATCTCAAGTTGGGCCAGTAATAGAAACGATCTACAAGAAAAACACTACAATTACCGACCTAAAATCACTTCAACCTGAATTAGAACAAAATGGTGGTAAGCTGAGGAGAGTATAGTTTTGATAACGAAATACTGGTGTTTTGAGCAGAGCCCTTCGTGAGGGCTCCATTCAAAACGTCAGTATTTCGTTACTAAAAATATCGGCAGCTTACCACCATCTCACTTCACTCTATCCAAAACAGTGCCTACTCAGCACTCTATATATACCTTTCTACGACCTCGACTAGATCGGCTTCATGTAAATAGCACATAAATTAGGATAAATAGAATATCAAGGCTCTATGGGGGCCTTTACACGAGCCCGGGTAGAAAGCCAGCCAGGGTCAGATTGCCAACCCGGGTTATTCGTTTTTCGTATTTACATGAACCCAGGTTGGCTTAATTTTCCCCAACCCGGGTAAGCTTTTCTCAACCCAGGTTGGGGATGTTTTTTGTCCGAGCAGAGCTCTGGTGTCAAGACATGTGGTCGATTATTTTTTACTAAACAACATGGCAAACAACACGGCTAATGATGTTGAAAAACGTTGTAAGCAAATTTCGATTGTTTCAGTTGTCGTTGCCTTGTATTGTATTATCGCCTACTTCGTTCGCGTAAGCGAGAAAACAAAGCAACGAGTCGACATCTGAATTGAAGTCAACATTTTTGCAGTCCATCTCAGTTTTCTAGTCCTTCTGAGATAGACTGTCAAATATTCGATCTTGTCACTAGACCACTGCCATGATTCATGAAAGTTGAGAATTATTTTCTTTGAGAGCGCTCGGACTTTGCCATGTTTACACAGGAGTCTGATTTGACAACTAATAAAATTGGCGCCAAAGACACCTGCCTCCTCCACAGGCCCTCGTTGCATCATGGACAGGTCACACACGCCGAATTTAGGGCCCGCAAGATCCTGTAAAAAATTTGGGCAAAACTTGGCACGGAATACATTTGCATAATTAACTACCGTTGTTAATAGCCATGGTTATTTCCGAAGATTTTGAAGGACATTGAAGACTTACGACATACGAATCCTAGCTTTAAAATGAAGGAATTGTTGAAAAAAGCAATTACGGTTGAACTTTGTCAACTTTCGGCCGGAATAATCAACGAAAATGCACTTTAATCTGCCCAGAGACTCTAGGGTTTATACTTTTTCGGTTTCCACAACAACTGAAACTTGAATTACGCTACGTACTATAGCCTACAATTTAACAAAACTAAATCTCATTAACTGTTGGTCAGTTGACAGTCTTTGATAGCTAAATACACCATAATAATAATAATAATAATAATAATAATAATAATAATAATAATAATAATAATAATAATAATAATAATAATAATAATAATAATAATAATAATTCTTTATTTAAGGAGGATAAGTTATTCAGCAGAGCTGGTGGGGTCCTCCATTTAGCATTACATTAATACATAAAACTATAGTAAACTAGCAAATAAATAAATAACAATGGATTAGTTGTCTAAAATAATCTAAATAAAATAATGGCCAATGTACAAAAAGTATTTAAAAATAAAAATAGTCTTCACCCTTATTATGGTTGAGAGAAACTCCTTGTGCAAATGAGAAGCTAATCAGCTTCTCCTTTTCCTTCATTAAACCTAATTTGAAAGAATTTAAGTTAGTTATATTACGAGTGTATTCATTTAAATCGTTCCATAAAATTGTTCCCCTATACGCACCAAAAAAATACAATAAGAAAAACCTGTACTTTCCTGACCGTCGAATTTTCTTTTGTTGGGCAAATATTTTCCCCTTCAATTCCTTTTTGTCGCTAAAAATATTATTGGCAGAAGGTCGGTAATTCTAAAACATATTGGTTTCTCCATTGTCATGATCTGTTAGAAAGTTTAGACCGAATTTCCTGCTGGGTCACAGTGTTAAAAGTACTTGGACGCACGTTTCTCGAATAGCGGCCGGAAAAAAATTGCAGGCCCTCTCAAAACTATCGCCTCTAGGGCCTAGTTTGGCTGTGCATAATGGGATCGGTCCCCATTTTCTTTACAGGATCTGGCAGGCCCTCTCAAATGTGTGACCTGTTCATGATGCAATGAGGGCCTGCGAAGGAGGCAGCAAAGACACGTTCGTAAACGCCTGGGTACGATCGAGATCGGACACAAATTGTCATATTGCCAACACTTTACACGAGCCCGAGTAGTGATACCCCCCCATATGGCGGCGGAAGTAATTAGTATCCAAACGGTATGTCGCCCTTCATCTCATTAGTATTCATTTTATAGCGGCGCGTTACGTCATTATTTCTCAGGCTCCTTTGGGACCTCCTAACCCTAATCTCATTATTTATGCATACGTCATTATTTCTCAGGCTCCTTTGGGACGTAGTAACCCTAACTTCCCCCCTAAAGCCCAGCTTTTATCCAACCCCCCTGATTTTCACTACGTCATACCGACTTTTTATTTATTCATACGTCATTATTTCTCAGGCTCCTTTGGGACCGTCTAACCCTAACTTTCCCCCCAAACCCTAGCTGTTACTCAACCCTCCGTGTAATACGTCAAAACCGATAGCTCTCCGACTAATTTCCGAAGTTACGTCATTATCAAAAGGCATCGCACTTTCTTCCTTATAAGTATTAGTAATTACCTTTTCATTTATACACTTTACCCCACTGTCAGTCAACACTTGTGGGACACGTAGGTACAAAGAGCATGCGTACAGTAAGCTTTAACGAAATAGACGTTCTTTACAAGGAACGAGAGAGAAATTGATAGAGACACTTTATATTTTTTATCTGAAACCTTGTCTGGATGAATAGAAGAGAGTTTTGAACAGCCTAAATGTCTGAATCGGCTGAGATAACGTATAGACTTGAATTAATAGTATATCATGAATATTATATTTTTAGAACCTAAATATTCAAAGAGAGTAAGTCATCCTAGAATCATTACTAACTAAACTCTCGTTTATAAAGCAAGTCAAGATATCGTAAGAAGAACTTAAGATATATTTCAGATGAGGAATCACTTCGAGAAGTCATGAAAAGAACGATGTTAAGTGTGGAAATATAAACTAAAGGCAAAGCGATTTATTACTTTGAAAGCGTTGCTACGCTTTCTGTTACTAAGTATGATATTTGCATATTTATCCTCAGTGCACGTGCAGGAGAAAAAAGAGAATCTCATTAGGGGTCATTAAGGAGATTAAGCGCTTAGGCAAGTGTAGGCGAGCAGGTCATTAACAGTGTTACCATAGCAAAACAGCGTCGCGTCCTTCATTCGTCTCAGGCTCCTTTGGGACCCTCTACTGTTACTCAACCCCCCGTGTAATACGTCATAATCGATAGCTCTCCGACTAATTCCCGAAGATCGTCATTATCAAAAGATGCTCGACTTATATAAGTAATAGGAACCAAATTTCATTTATGCACTTTACCTTACTGATCGACAGTCAGCAGTTGTGGGGCATGTTATAATATTCAAACAGAATAAGTCATCCTAGAATCATTGCTTGCTAAACGCTTGTCTATAAGTGAAGAATTCGTGAGAAGATAGAATGAGGAATCACTTTAAGCCGTATATAAGAAGATAGTGTGAGGAATCAATTCGAAAAGCCGTGAGCTAAGGGGTTTAAAACGTATTAACACGAGCACATAGCAATGAAAAGCTTATATATGAATATTATATTATAAAGTTTAAAAAATATATAATTAAATATTTACAATCACATAAAGCTCCTATTATTTACAAACACGCAAAAGTTAAAATCCATACGTGTCAAAATTATTTACAATCACTTGCTGTTTAATCGCAGATTGAATTTATTCTCGGGCGAGAAGGTCATTAGCAGTGTTACCATAGCGAAACCGCGTTGCCGGCTCTGAGCGGCTCCGAGCCCTCGGCGCTTGGTTGCGAGCGACTCCGAGCCCTAGGCTCTTGGCTACCAGCGGCTCCGAGCCCTTGCCTCTTGACTCCGAGCCGTCGGCTGTTGGCTCCGAGCCGTCGGCTCTTGGCTCCGAGATACTCCGAGCGGCTGCGGCTTCTCTTTATCTTCGTTTTATCTTCCTCTTATCTTTCTTATCTTCCTTTATCTTCCCCTTATCTTCCTTATCTTCCCCTTATCTTCCTTTATCTTCCTCTTATCTTCCTTATCTTCCTTTTATCTTCCTCTTATCTTTCTTATCTTCCTCTTATCTTTCTTATCTTGCTTTACCTTCCCCTTATCTTCCTATTATCTTCCCCTTATCTTCCTTTATCTTCCTCTTATCTTCCTCTTATCTTCGTTTATCTTCCTTATCTTCCCCTAATCTTCCTTATCTTCCTTTTATCTTCCCCTTATCTTCCCTTATCTTCCTTTGATCTTCCTTTGATCTTCCTTTATCTTCCTTATCTTCCCCTTATCTTCCTTATTTTCCTTTATTTTTCCTTCCCAGGAAGATAAGGGGAAGATAAGAGAAAGATAAAGGAAGATAAGAGGAAGATAAAGGAAGATAAAAGGAAGATAAGGGGAAGATAAAGGAAGATAAAGGAAGATAAGGGGAAGATAAGGAAGATAAGGGGAAGATAAGAGGAAGATAAGAGGAAGATAAAGGAAGATAAGGGGAAGATGAGGAAGATAAGGGGAAGGTAAAGGAAGATAAGAAAGATAAGAGGAAGATAAGAAAGATATAAGAGGAAGATAAAACGAAGATAAAGAGAAGCCGCAGCCGCTCGGAGTATCTCGGAGCCAAGAGCCCAGGGCTCGGAGCCAAGAGCCGACGGCTCGGAGTCAAGAGGCAAGGGCTCGGAGCCGCTGGGAGCCAAGAGCCTAGGGCTCGGAGTCGCTCGCAACCAAACGCCGAGGGCTCGGGGCCGCTCAGAGCCGGCAACGCGGTTTCGCTATGGTAACACTGCTAATGACCTTCTCGCCCAAGAATAAATTCAATCTGCGATTAAACAGCAAGTGATTGTAAATAATTTTGACACGTATGGATTTTAACTTTTGCGTGTTTGTAAATAATAGGAGCTTTATGTGATTGTAAATATTTAATTATATATTTTTTAAACTTTATAATATAATATTCATATATAAGCTTTTCATTGCTATGTGCTCGTGTTAATACGTTTTAAACCCCTTAGCTCACGGCTTTTCGAATTGATTCCTCACACTATCTTCTTATATACGGCTTAAAGTGATTCCCCATTCTATCTTCTCACGAATTCTTCACTTATAGGCAAGGGTTTAGCAAGCAATGATTCTAGGATGACTTATTCTGTTTGAATATTATAACATGCCCCACAACTGCTGACTGTCGATCAGCAAGGTAAAGTGCATAAATGAAATTTGGTTCCTATTACTTATATAAGTCGAGCATCTTTTGATAATGACGATCTTCGGGAATTAGTCGGAGAGCTATCGATTATGACGTATTACACGGGGGGTTGAGTAACAGTAGAGGGTCCCAAAGGAGCCTGAGACGAATGAAGGACGCGACGCTGTTTTGCTATGGTAACACTGTTAATGACCTTCTCGCCTACACTTGCCTAAGCGCTTAATCTCCTTAATGACCCCTAATGAGATTCTCTTTTTTCTCCTGCACGTGCACTGAGGATAAATATGCAAATATCATACTTAGTAACAGAAAGCGTAGCAACGCTTTCAAAGTAATAAATCGCTTTGCCTTTAGTTTATATTTCGACACTTAAAATCGTTCTTTTCATGACTTCTCGAAGTGATTCCTCATCTGAAATATATCTTAAGTTCTTCTTACGATATCTTGACTTGCTTTATAAACGAGAGTTTAGTTAGTAATGATTCTAGGATGACTTACTCTCTTTGAATATTTAGGTTCTAAAAATATAATATTCATGATATACTATTAATTCAAGTCTATACGTTATCTCAGCCGATTCAGACATTTAGGCTGTTCAAAACTCTCTTCTATTCATCCAGACAAGGTTTCAGATAAAAAATATAAAGTGTCTCTATCAATTTCTCTCTCGTTCCTTGTAAAGAACGTCTATTTCGTTAAAGCTTACTGTACGCATGCTCTTTGTACCTACGTGTCCCACAAGTGTTGACTGACAGTGGGGTAAAGTGTATAAATGAAAAGGTAATTACTAATACTTATAAGGAAGAAAGTGCGATGCCTTTTGATAATGACGTAACTTCGGAAATTAGTCGGAGAGCTATCGGTTATGACGTATTACACGGGGGGTTGAGTAACAGCTAGGGTTTGGGGGGAAAGTTAGGGTTAGACGGTCCCAAAGGAGCCTGAGAAATAATGACGTATGAATAAATAAAAAGTCGGTATGACGTAGTGAAAATCAGGGGGGTTGGATAAAAGTTGGGGTTTAGGGGGGAAGTTAGGGTTACTACGTCCCAAAGGAGCCTGAGAAATAATGACGTATGCATAAATAATGAATTAGGGTTAGGAGGTCCCAAACGAGCCTGAGAAATAATGACGTAACGCGCCGCTATAAAATGAATACTAATGAGATGAAGGGCGACATACCGTTTGCATACTAATTACTTCCGCCGACATATGGGGGGGTATCACTACTAGCTCGGGTGAAAATTTTCACACCTTCGCACACCGGGGGAAAAAATTAAATTGAAATTTTCCCCCTTTATTTTCGGTTGTTCAATCGACGAATTTTGAAGTATTTTCATAAAAAGCCGTGTTGTATAAAGATGCTGGCACTAGCAAGTGTGTGACGTAAACGGAGAAAAGATTTTGCGACCTTTAAAGTAATTCACTCAAAAGGGTCTAATACTTTAATACATGTGCAGTTAGAAACTTGCACAAGTTATATTCATCATAAATCAGCTTTTCTTATGATTTCAATAGTCCAGGTTCAGCTGTTTACGTCACAAACTTGCTAGCGCTAGACTATTTATACAACACGTTTTTTTTAGAATACTTCGTTAAAAATTTCATAAATCAACAAAAAGTACGATATGCTTCAAATTTTTATCATCATATTCGTATTCTCCTTACTTTGGCGCATATAACAAGCCGGAAAATTAATTTGCCTTGAATCAACCTTTAAAATAGCGCCTTCCAAGTAACACCCCCTATAAAGTTACGGCCCTTGGCTTGTACTTCGTGTTAGGTGCACATAACAGTTTAGATAAATATACTAGTCAAAACTTCAGTATGGCCGAGCAGACAACCTGAAATTAGGACGGCGTAAACAGAATCTCAGATCGGACTCCTGAATACGATCTACAGTAAAACACCATAATTAACCAACTAGGCAGGACTGATTTTGGGTCGGTTGTAGTGTAATTACTATAGATCGTTTTCATGAATCCGGCCTGAGATTCAGTTCACGCCGGCCTAATCTTAGGTCGCCTGCTAGGCTAAACTGAAGCACCTCTCAAACTCAATACGTTGTTTTAAATGAGACTGGTGTCAAATCCACATAAAATAATGATTCTCCGGCGGTCACGAACTGTAAGGCAATTGACCCAAATCTTAGAGCAACAGCGAAACCAAGCTTATATACACTGCAAATTCCCAAAACTTGTTTTAAGAAAAAAATACTTGTTTTAAGATTTTCTTGTCCCGTTTCAGGGGCGCAACTAGAAAATTTCGAGGGCAGGGGTTGAGCGCAAAAAAAGGGCAAAGTCGTTCAGTATTCTAAACAATTTGGGACTAGAAGGCAGTGGTGTGGGAAGCAGAGATTCTAGGGGGGTCCGGGGGCATGCTTCCCCGGAAATTTTTTGAATTTTAGGTCTCTGAAACGGCATTTCCTGCATTTTTAGGACGCTTTTCTCGTATTTTCAGTTGCGGAAATGTTTATTTTGGTCTCGCATTATTGCGGAGAATTGTATTGCGTGCTACAACACGATTAATTATCTGTTTATCTAATGTCTAACCTAGTATTAGAGGTCTCACAAAAAGGGCAGGGGTTAAAAAGGGCAGGGGTTGCAACCCCCCAACCCCCCCCCCCCCCCCCCTAGTTGCGCCCCTGCGTTTGCAAGATAATAATCTTACTGCGGTTTCTTGACAAGATATTTTGTCTTAAAACAAGTTTAAATATCTTAAAACAAGAAATAAAATCTCAAAAGAAGAAAAATTATCTTGACAAGAATTGGAGGTTTTGCAGTGTAGTTTCCAGGCCGGCCTTCATGTAAACAAAAACCGAAATGCAAAATTCAGGCAGGTCCGAGTTCATTCTGGCCTCATGTAAACTCCCTCATAAGTTTAGGATAAACACCTTGAAGATCGAACGAAACAGGACGTTGCTATAAAGTTTTGATGTAGAATTGTCGAACTAGCCTGCGTGCAGACTTCCCCCGTTTCCACTCGGCCCGGGACTCAAATGCGGATAGGACCGAGTATTATAATTCGGCTCTGTGTCTCTGGCTATGTGAAGTCAATCCGGGCACATGGAGAATTAATCCGATCTGCTTCGAACACTCACACAGGCAAAAATGAGTAATATATCTGAAACTATAAGAAGTAGAATTAATTCCAACTTTGCACAAGAATAGTTATGGGTAAAATACACCCCAACGTTCACATTGTGTTGTTTCCATGGATACCGTTTGCAAACAGGCGCCTTCCATTTGTAAAACAAAAATGTTTATTTTTTCTCCATAAAACAACTTTTACTGCAATACATTGACATGATTATTTGTAGACACACAGCACAGATATAGTATTTCCAATGTTTTAATTATCATATTCTTTTGAAAAGAAACATAAAATTAATATTTTAATTTTTTAGTAAAGATGCTCGTGTTTCTAAAAGGTTTGAGTAGCAACAACATGATGCGCACAATGGAGTGTGCTTTCATGATAACTATACTTGTGCAAATTAACTTTGAATTATTTCTACTTCTTATTTTCAGATATGTTACTCATTATGTAGATCTTATATATTTTTGCCTGTGTGTGAGTAAATGACGACATGAGGCACTTAATTTACATGTTTCAGAAAGCACAGAAAATGGTGTTCCAAAACCGAAAACAGTAAATGACGTCGCGAGGCACCTAATTTACATGTTTCACGAAACTTACTAGAGGCTGTCTCTGTAAGAACCAGGCACCCAGTTCTGGAAGGAAAAATGAAATTCTTCCAATTTCTCAGAATAAGTTTTCTTTTGAGGTACTTGCATAAAAAAAGAAATCGGTTTGGCTTGAAAAGCTTTTTTGGTAAAATTTGGCACATTGTTATTTGACATCTTGACGGGTCCAAAATGGCGTCTTGAAACTGGCGTAAATACCAGATTTTCATACCGCTCTCGCGAAGCAAGCAGGTAAGTGAGAACCTTATGTATCCAAATATTGTAACAATCAGTGTTTCTAGTTTCCAACAACAGAAAATCAGGGACATCCATCGAGGATTTGAGGGGAAATACTTTTCTGAAAAAGATACACTTTTACCAGTTTGCAAAGTCACACATTATATGACGAATTAAAGAGCAATTTTCTCAAATCTGGCACCTGATACCAAGTACATATTACTACTATTGTAGACCTAGAGTTACTTATTTTGAAAGACAAATGCCAAAAATTTGGGCACTTGACGGGCATAGCCATGAATCATCTACAAATTTGATAATTTCCTGTAATCTGCGACGAATGTGTGGCCACCGAATTATTTCTTGACAACCCTCACCTTGACAACCCTCACCCAAATTTCTTGGCAAAATTAATTTAAAGTCAACTTTTATTATACTTTTGTTGGAACTTTTCGCAATTAATAAGCATATATCTTTTCTATCGTGCTCGGTCATTTATTATTGTATGATTGTGTTTTTAACGGTGGCTGCATTTCATTCCAGCGGCATGCTCACCACATTCAGATTTTATACGGGTGGAAAATGAACATGAAGAAGACATCTTTAAATCGGACCCGAATCCGAAAGGAAAGCCAAATATTAATCTTCAAATCACTGAAACTTTCAAGCGAATTGCTAAGTTTAGATGGAACGTTCATAGATTCAATAAGCGATTGTTTATTTATATCGTGCGTCAAAGCATTGAGAAGAGAAATTGACATCCTTTTCCGGTCTCAGACAATACTCGACCTAATTAGCATGTAGCATAAAATTTTAACACTTTATATTGATAGCAATTTAATTCCCGAAATGTAACTTTTCTTAAAAGGATAAGAATGTTACAACAATTTTTTTGTATTCGCCGTTAAAAATACATACAATAATAAATGACCGAGCACGATAGAAAAAATATATGCTTATTAATTGCGAAAAGTTCCAACAAATGTATAATAAAAGTTGACTTTAAATTAATTTTGCCAAGAAATTTGGCTAGGTGAGGGTTGGTGAAGAAAGAATTCGGTGGCCACGCATTCGTCGCCAATTACAGGAAATTATCAAACTTTGTAGATGATTCATGGCTAAGCCCGCCAAGTGCATAATTTTTGGCGTTTGTCTTTCAAAATAAGTAACTCTAGGTCTACATGCAATGCTAGTGGGAGATTTGACTTGAACACTCAATCTGCTAGGCGCTTCATGTAAACAGGGCCTTACTCGCATGTACGTCGATATATCGACATCTTAATTGGAATTTCTTCTGCTCAGCGAACTAAGGCAAATGTCTTTAGTTTGATTTTGCTTCGCCTGTGGTTATAAATAAAGAAAATCTGAATAATGGTATTTAGGTGCCATACCCCAAGTAACGAACTATAACGGATGAGTAGGGAAAAACTCTACTCGACAGCAGCTGCATGGACTACGCGTCGCATTACAAATATTGATGATGCATTTTTGCAATTGTTCCTGGTTTGGTATATATTTATTCTTTACCAAAATCCCTACAACACGTCAACACCCAGCTATATGTCAGAAAGATTGTTTGGCTGTAATTCACTTTGTGTAGTGTAGAATTACCATATATGTTTCATTACTTAGTTATTTGCAGTACTTTATTGACTCGTATTGTTATTTTAAATCCTGTAGTTTGTCAATATTGTCTACGATTTTCCTTGAACAGAATTGTATCAATATTTACAAGGTTGAATTAAATTTATTCGTTGGGTAATGTAACTCTCAACACACCTATTTCATTACGAAGGTTTTTGTTTCGTTTAGATCACCTAACCCAAAGAAAATCGCCAACCTTAGTCATGTAGGAACGAGCATGAGAACAAATTAGCATGGCAATTGACAATGCCTGAATTCAGGTCGATCGGACATTTTCGTGTAGATAGTTTTCATCAGGTTGGGCCTGAGATTTGGCTCACGGGACCTACAGTGTAATATCTAGTCGGAACTGAAGTTTCGAGGGCAGGCTAACTCTATCCCGCCTTTTTCTGTAAACATAATCTAAGTCTGATTGGAATAAAAAAAAAAGCTTTTTCCTGCTTTCGCCTCTCAAACTCAATATGTTGATTTATAAACAAGATTGGTGTCAAATCCATCTAAAATAATAGAAGTCATGAACTGGCCGGAAGACCATTGACACGAATCTTAAAGTAACTGAGCGGCGAAGAATAATGACGGATCATAACCAAGGTTAACAATATCAGAAAACCCGTTCATATAGTTAGGTAGCTTTTTACCGTCAATTGATGCCGATCAGAATAAAAGAATACTGAAAGATCATGACCACAGCTAACTTCAAAGCCGACCTCGCGTAATCAAAAATAGAAATGCAAAAATTCAAACCGCTCCGAGTTCAGACCGCCTCATCGGTAAACACTCCCTTATTGTAGATAATTAGGAAATTTGTTCTTATAGGCAGATGACGCAGATTAGCTCTTTCTTACAACCAATTGATGCCGACAAGAATACTAAAATAATTGGAAAGATCATAACTATAGTTATCCATCATAAATTAATGTGCAATCCAAAAGCTGCAAAACTGATCTAATCCGTCAAAAAGACGACTCCATGGACGACTTGCTGGCTATAAGAAGACGTTTAATTATATAGCCAATCAGATTTCAGCGTAATTAAACAACCTGCAGGTTTCTACTAATGACGTTGAGAATGTCTTTTGCTTGCACACATGTTAAACATGAACAGCTGCGGTGTTTCACAAAATAGAACATGGTATTTACGCAGCCCCTTTCGTCTCTCTCTCCAAATTGAACAATATTGGTTTAGTACATTATAGCATTTTGACTCTGTTTCCTTGGATGCAGATTTTGCAGATCGAAAGCAAACCTCTTTGTTAGAGTGCACTGAATAAATCTTTCAGATTCATGAACCTTTTTTATAGTGCTAACACCACTTCTGAAATAATTTAATATTTACTTTGGATAATCCAGCATCTTTTCATGCTTTTATTTCTACTTGATACAGCATTTGTTTTTCCGAAATTTCAGTGATGAAAAATTTAAAAAAATTGCTTTATTATTTTTGGGTATTACCAATTATTAGTGTTGACTTGATATCATAATATAGATTTTGAATTTGAAAAAAAAAGCTTTATTATTTTTGTGTATTTTTAAATATATTATAATAATCTAGATATCATAATAATCTAGATCTTAACTTCGAAAAATGCTTTATTATTTTTGTATATTTTATTATTTTTGCGTATCACTAAATATTAATTTTGATATCATAATAATCTCAATTCTGAATTTGAAAAATGCTTTATTTTTGTGTACTACAAGATATTAATGTTAAAATCATAATAGTTTAGATTCCGAATCTAAGAAACGCTATTATTTTTGTGTATTATTAAATATTAATGATGATGATATTATAATAAAATAACAATAGAGTTGATGTTCGCGGGCATAAATATGTTTTTTGGCACGACTCAGGCTCGAGTTTAGTCCAAGCCGAAGGCGCGGGTTAAAATTAGCTCTATATTACAATTACAATTACAATTACTATTATAATAATTTTAGTGGGCATTTAGAAAAAAATATATATATATTATACGGCAAACAGTATCTTGAACAGTGCCACCTTCGCGTCGTCCTGTATTTCATTGCAACAAATATTTACATAACTCATAATTTACATGTAACTTGGTAAAAAAACGCATACTTTGTCATCAAAACAATTTTTGCTCAAAGTATTGACAAGAAAAGTATACAATTCCATATAACAACAAACCAATAGTGATTTAGTACTTTTAAAACTGATAGACGTAGATCAGCGGGCAAAAATATATTTTAGCCGCTGAATTATCAATTTTAGCCCGCAAAATACACCACAATGCCTGATAAAATTATTATAATCTAGATCCTAAACTTGAAAATTATTTTACTATTTTTGTGCACAGGGCCGTCGAGAGCCAGATCCCCCACCGATATTTTTTCCAAGCTTTTACTGGGCCCCAGCGGTAAATTTTTGATAATTATTATAATATATGATATATCTTCATAGACTGAATTTTTAGCGGGTCCCTTCTGGGCCCGGGGGTAATTACTAAAAAAAAAAAATTTATCTAGATTCTGAATTGTGAAGATTGCTTTATTATTTTTGTGTTTTTTTCCAATATTAATTGTGATATCATAATTTAGATTTTAAATTTTAAAAATTCTTTATTATTTTTGTGTGTTACTAAAAAAAATAATATCTAATGAGCTACTTTGAGTTTAATTTATTGATTAGTTGATACCCCAAATGTTAGGTTCATAATCTAAGCAAACTAAGTGTCAATTATCGTAAAAGGTATCTTCAACCCCCTGAGGGTATATGTAATTTTTGACCTTGTAGGGGTTTAATAAGGAATGGGATTAATAGAGGGAAGGGCTTATTAAAAAAAAACTGAGTGAAAGCTAAAAATTGAAACAAAAGATAAATCTTTTTTAAGACTAAATATATATTTTTTCAGAATTAAATGCTAGCATTAATAAACGCACGAGCTTTATAGTACTACAAAAATCCTACAATATGTTTGTGAAAGCTATATGTTTTAAATAATTGATGTTTTAAAAAATGAGTTGATAAACCTGAAACACGAATGTTTTTAATTGCTTATATAGACGTCTGTGATGCAAAGAAAGTTTCTGACGCATTATGAACCTACAGAACCGTCTTGATTTTTGGAGGAGGGTGGGGCTTAAAAGAGTAGGGGACTTATTTAAAAATTGAAAATCTGAAGGGGGGATTAATTATTAGAGAGGGGGGGGGGAGGTCACCAGAGCTTTTACGGTAACTTTTTGAGATATCAATGTTAGAGTGACTAACATAGACGAAAACGTTGGGAACAGACATTTTCAGTTTTATTATAGTATTTTGATCTATGTACGGTAACCGTGAACTTCCTTTATAATCGGTAACTTACTTGGACCTCGCCAACATGATGCATCGACGTATAATATCCTTCAACTCAGTAAGTGACATGCATGTGGATCAATATCTCGAGTTCCAATTTCATGCATATGGGAACTAAACATATTGGATTTTCATTGTGCGTGTACCTTCGACAATATTGACAACAAATACTTCCAAGTTACAGCTGAAAATAATGAGTTTGATGTAAAAAAAATAAGTCTATTTGCTGGTTAAAGTGGGCTACATCCTTTTTCGGAGCAAATAGTGCGGCTTAGGACTTCCTTACCTGTCAAAAACTTATCAAACCACTCACTTTGCGCAACACGAACTGACTGCTAATCTCGGTAATAAAAGAGCGTGATCAATTTGGTCTAACCGCAGTAAACCTTCTGGTTTGAATTGGTTTTATCTTCATTGAAGATGAATTTCTGGTTTGCAATTGTTGTACTCTTTTGTGGAATATCATTCAATGTTTGTGAGGTAAGTTTCCTTCGCTATGTCTATCTATGTACATCATTCGAATTATGTACGTTAAAATGCTTGGACTTTGTAATGATTTGTTAGTGTCTTAGTTAGTATAGGTTCGAGTTTGTAATTGTGTTTTTTGTTAGTTCTTGCATTGTACTGTTGTCCTGTTGTTAGTAATGAGTATGTACTTTCAGCTGAGTACATGTGTTTTTTTGAGTTCTTGCTGAACAAGCTGTTGTTATAGTTAGTATGTACTTTCAGCTTGGAGTTTGTAATGTTTTGTGAGTTCTTGCTGAACAAGCTGTTGTTATAGTTAGTATGTACTTTCAGCTTGGAGTTTGTAATGTTTTGTGAGTTCTTGCTGTACAAGCTGTTGTTATAGTTAGTATGTACTTTCTGCTTGGGGTTTGTAAGGTTTTGTGAGTTCTTGCTGTACAAGCTGTTGTTAGATGTTAATACTTAGAAAACTCTGAGCTTTCGATAGGACTCAGGCTTGCAACCTTTTAAATAGATAGGTAACTGCATCAGCAAGTTACCATTTGGAACGTTGTGGGTTCGAGTCCCGTCTAGAGGTCAGAGTTTTCGGAGTTTTAACAACTAGCGATAGCTTGTACAGCAAAATCTAATAAAACACTACTTCAATTTATTATAGTGTGAGTGTTTTACTTGAAAACGTAAAATGCTATGTTGAATGTTATGAAGTGTCCCGTGATATAATACTTTTTTTCTCGCAACACCTTAAATGTTACTAACTATAACCTTGTATTATGAAGTGCATATAGTGGCAAATATATAACAGTAGATAATTATCAACAGAAACGTAAATTGGCTATAGTACATGTAAATTATATATCCATCTTTGCCAAAGTTGAAAATCTTATCTACTGTTTTTGTAAGACGGAGATGAAGCAGGCTAGCCTAGCTATCCGAGTTGTATATTCATGGCAAAGGCGAATAAATTGTTTTCCATGTTTGTTTGTTGACTTTGTGATTTATTGTTGGATAGGGAGGCATCGTAGTTCTCGACAGCAATGATCCTGGTTCTTGTGACAAAAGCAATCATGCTGAAGAAGTGTTGGTCAAAGATCGAGAAAATAAGGAGAAAATTTTGATTTGTACTGAAAACAAAGGCATTTATCAGTGGAGGACAATCGACGGTATTTATTACAACGATATATTTCGTTTTTTAAATATGATCTTGAATTTCTCTTTAGTTGGGTTTTATTATTGCGCGTGTATATGCATGTTTGCTCACTTGAATGCTGCAGTAATTGTCATTTTTATTCTTAGTTTTTATAAATGCTTTTTGTAAATTGATAACAGTGGATGGATGTACTATTCTGTAATTTTTTAAAGCTTTGCATAATGTTTTTTCAAAATGTACTATTGTGGTATTTCGCAAAAATGCATTGTTTGTTTCTATTTCTTATCTCTCATCCTGTTTGACTGCATGTAAAAGTATAATTGCATACGGTAGTTGCGGATGAGTATTTCCATCGTGCCCGCAAGTAATTTAGCGATTAGTATACGCCACTGACCGGCATAATTTCCAATCTTTCCAATCTAGGCGTGAATCCACCTGGAGAATTGTTCAACCCTGGTTACGATTGCTCTGACATCTTGGACAAGGATCCAGAGGCTAAAGATGGCTTTTATTGGATACAACTTGATGGCAATGTTCCCAAGAAGGTTTTTCAGTAGAGTTATTAACATTATACGTACTGTGCTTTTATGCATTACACATTGAAAATGAATAGTTTTCTTTTCTCTAATACAAATAACTATATTGAATAGACAAAAGCATAAAGTACAATTATATCGCTTTATTTATTGGTTATTTTGATAAAGATTTTGTGAACACTAGCTTTTCTATATACTTTAGTACCATAATCGCATTTTGTTACTGTACGTACTCCATTTAAAGTGTTTGTGAAGTGAAATAAGATGATATCAAACCAAATAAAAGCTCGTAATCTACATAACCAATTTCCAAACAATGAAATATATGCGGCGTGTACTTTACGAGATGCTAAGTGCCAAAACTGGCTTCTCAACACAGTTTAACGTTATTTGTAACGTTAAAGGTAAGATTGCGATTGAATAGATATCTGAAGCAGGTGACACAGTTTTAATCAACTTCTTCCAAAATGAATAAGCCACGAGAGTTTTTAGCTCAAAGATGATGCAGCAGATTTGCTTGAAATTTTCAGTGAATGCTCCTGTAATGCTTATTTGTATAAAATCCGTAAATTATTTCGCTTTATAAACATTTTAAATTAGAATCTATTATAGTGGATGTTATAAAATTTTATATGATAAAAATACATTGACATTTAGCCTTATTTTGAGTTTAGGCATGTTTGTTTGTTTGTTTTGTTTGTTTGTTTGTTTGTTTGTTTGTTTGTTTGTTTGTTTGTTTGTTTGTTTGTTTGTTTGTTTGTTTGTTTGTTTGTTTGTTTGTTTGTTTGTTTGTTTGTTTGTTTGTTTGTTTGTTTGTTTGTTATAATTTATTTATATATTTATTCATTACATTATTTGACGATATTTTTCTATTTCAATTAAGGTATGGTGTGATATGACTACAGACGGTGGTGGTTTTATGCTTATTGGGCGAAAAAACGACTCCACTACATTGACTGTACCATCTGATAACTATCCTGTTGAACCATTTGGCTATCGTCATTGGTCTAGTGCGCTTGGTGATGCTCCGATTTTGGATTTTAGAATTCAAATGGCAACGAATGAAGACTTTAAACAAACAAAAGCACACTGGTAGGCAATTTTAAATAATGTATTTAGACAATATTTTACAATGGAGAATATTTTTTTCGTATGATAATATTTGATATGCTCAAACCTATGTTCGTAATCGTATACAACTAAGCACACTGGTAGGCAATTTCAAATGTATCAAAAAATATTTTGTTTAACTAAAAGTGATTGTGTGAAAATTAAAATATTTATTACATTTGCGCTTATATTCTGAGTTATATAAAAAAGTTAGTATTTAAAACGACAAAATAACCACTTTTGCAGTATTATCTTTCCTCGCTTTATTGTTGAGATATTTCAGTTTGTTTAATGCACAAAGTAAACATCTTGACGTCACATGCATGCATGATGACTGATATCGGAGAAGTTTGCATCTCTTTGCTATTAAACCAAACTTAATTCGAAGGAAGCATGTGCATGTATTCTACCTAAAACACCAAACATGTAGAATTTTAAATCATTTTATTTGATAATAGGAAATGTATATTATATAATCTCCCATAAGTCATTATGCACATGTACGTCACAACATGTGATATTCACATATCAAACAAACTGAAATATCTTAATAATGAAACAAGAAACCTAAGAATTGCAAAATATGTTACTTGTCATTTTTAGTGTTCTTTCAAAGAAACAAAGTTAATTTTTGTGTCATAGGCAATTTATAGAATGATGCCGATGATTTTTGTGCTTTAGGTCTTTTAGGTTGCAAAATGAGCGTCCACTTAAAAATCTTATGGTACTGCATCAAGGATGTAATCCAGGAACAGCAGGAATCGGAAACATTGCATATGTAAAGGACTTGAAGACAGAAAAGATTGTGTCAACTACATTTCGTTGCTCAATGTTTGGCTATGGCCATAACCCAAAATTAAAGTTTGGATGGGTAAGTTATTTTATCTTCTTCTTCTATTATAAAGTTTTGGTATGGTGGTATTTTGTTATCTTAAACTACTGTATTATTGATATACATTTCTTTGATTCACACATATTTGTACGTGTAATATTATTTGTCTGTTCAATAATTTCCTTTCAATGTGTATTGTTTTAAAAATATTTTAATATGTTCCAACGAGCAAAAAGTTATAATAAACTTCAAAGATACGACAATATTTTTTAATAGTAGACATGTTTTGGCAGAACTTATGCCATCCTCAGTGCAAGGCAAGTGCTTATAACTGATTTACAGTTACATACAAATGTAAATTTAACTACTTATCTGTGCTGAAGATGGCATTTCTTTTGCAAAAAAATTAAAATGTCTACTATAAAAAATTGTCGTATATTTAAAGTTTATTATAAATATTTTAATTGTGTATTTTACAGTCTATGATGAACTCTTGCTTGAAAAAACCTTGTTCCAATGGTTTTGGTTTTTATGATCACCCTGACCCTAAAGTTAAGTGGCAGACTGACACTTCAGGAGCCTTCAGGTAATCTAGCTCTAATTTTACTAGGATTTTCTAGATGAGCACTTGCATACAAGTGAGCAAAAAATAATAATAACATCAAACACAGATATAGACTGACGACAGAGTTAAAATCTTCAATAACCTTGGTAAAACCAAACCAAAAATGTTGCATTTTAGTAACAAGCTGTAGGGAAAATAATTATATTTTTTTAGTTTGATAAAATCAAATATGATCTCAGATTTTTGTGAAATGAAATTGTATACATGAATGTATAGTGCAAACTAAACAAACAATATAATGGTATGCGCTTACGATTACTTTGGAAACATGTCAAAAGGTGTCTTTTACATTTTTGAATTGTCTAACAGGGACGCTAAAATTCATATATAGAGCTACTGTAACAATTTTTCTATGTAGTTCAAATTAAGTCTGTTTTGCAATCCAAGTTTTTGAAAATATGGAAAAGTCTCTATTCTAAAAAAGTAGTAGTTTTACTTAATAGTGTATTCTACTCTAGTTTAATTACTCTACTCTACTCCACTCCACTCACTCTATTTTATTCCATTATTTTCTATTTAATTTTATTCCATTCTATTTTATTATATTTTATTAATTGGAATCATTTTTATATTTTGTAAAGCTGCATGAACTAAATTTAAATACTTGTGCCAATAGGGTATAAGGTATAAAGATGCATACTTAGAGACTGAGATATTTTTTTATAAACACCTTCCTATTTACTATATTTAATGTTTACGTTATTACATGGTATTTTTTTAAACTTTGTATATTATTTTATTGGAACAGTTACAGTGTTACTGGAAATGTTTCAGGAATCCATTACGATTCAACAGCTTTTATCGGTTGTGACAATGATATTGTAAGCTCATGTTCTCTTTAACCAATAATTGATTTGTAGCAGATTTACTTGTCTTTCACTTCTAGTTATTAATTATTATATTATTTAAACAATATTTTAGTGTTGTGCTTGTTATGGTCCATTGGGTGGTACTGGGAATTACTGTGGTGATGATTGTCAAGCTAAACCTGGAGGAACCATTACAAAAAATGTGTATACATGGTTTTGGGTGAGATCTGCTCTTCCGAAAAGAGTCTGGAACAAATGCATGGAGTACCAGGTTACTGCAGATAATGGAAGTGTTGTATGGTACAAGTTAAAAGATGGAAGTGGAGTACCAAAAAAGGTTAGCCTAAATTTATCGCATAAATGCTACTAGCTCTTAAAGTCAATAACTCTCCTTATTATACAACTGCATTAAAAACTGTCCAAATAACGCTAAAAATGAGTACAAATATACAGCGATATTTGGATAGTTAGTTATTTTGGATAGTTAGTTATCTGTTAGCCAATCAAATTTATCACACGGGAGACTACTTCATGTGTGCTCATTATTTTGTCCTGGTGCAAGTCACGCTACTTCTCTGGCCTTTTTAGAGTTTTCTTTTTCCGGTAAAAATTTGTTGATCAGAGCAGTTGTATAATAAATCTCTTATGAGATGTTTTCGTGTGTAGTATCGCTGTATATTTTTACTCATTGTTTGTATTTTGACTCGCCCTGCGGGCTCGTCAAAATACGGCACAGCTCGTTAAAATATACAGCGATACTACACACAAAAACATCTATAATAAGATATATATATATATATATACAGGGGAAAACATTTACAGGTTTAACTTGCAGTGCAAATAGCATAATACTATATATTATTTTCTTAGGGTCGTTGTGCCAAAAACGAAGCTCTTCTGAATGATGGAGTAAGTTTTTAAACTAAATAGGATGACTTTTTAATACACTCACGGCAAATTATGATATTAATTTAAATTCAATTGCAGCCACAATTGAAAAATTGAGAGATTACGTTATTCTATTATTTTTAAGTATCCGTTAATTGAAAGTCAATTAAATAGTTGACAATAGTTAATTCATATAGCTTTGTACGAGATTGTTGGTAACGAAATACAGCCGTTTCAAGCGGAGCTCTTTAACACTACTTGCACACTGCACAGCACTCTACTTTTTTATACGATATATGGGTTGAGGAGATTTCTCTAATGCTGGTTCGACAATTCAAGATACACAGTCTATAGTTTAATTCTTACTTTCCTTTCACTTACAACCGTTTACAATCACGGTTCGTATACAATCTCTGTCTAATCCTATCATTACAAAACCTTTTAAGCATGCACTTACAAAAGAATATTAACTACCCATTGATTGACATGCGGGAAATAACTGACATTTTACCGACATTCTTGTACCAAACATGCAATCACGCATTAATGACAACGTAAAATAGGATTTCTTAATACATAAAAATCAGATACCTGTACTAAATCATAAGTCTTATATGAATAAATGTTCTTAATTAATTGTTCGTTATTATTACAAATATTATATATTATTACAAATAAATTCCACAATATGAACTAATAACTATTGCTACATGAAATTCGATTTCCAATGCACGTCCCACTTTCTATAAAGTTTCCTTTTTGAATCAAAACGGAAGCCTCTTTTTTCTAGATTGTCGTTGTTTCTGATAGCGCTGCTGCCAAAAAAATACCATCTGTTCCTGGACTGATGGAGTATCGTAAAGATAACAAGAAACTTTATGTAAGAGCAAATAAAACTTGGAACGTAGTTGCACAAGAGAACAAGGTAATGTAGAAGCATTAGGTTTTAATACTATATAAAGTGGACGAATAGACCAAAATTTTTTTTGTTTTTGTTTTCGTTATGTAAAATGATGTTCTGTATGCGTTTGGTGTTTAGGCATATCCCAGAATGAGTACTTTTAAATTAATTTTCCTTCTCGGGATCAACTTTTCTTCTTAGCATTAAACGATCTGTTCCAACTTCGTTCTCAAGAGATTTATTGAATTGTTTGATGTGCACGAATTTACTGACCTAGGCAGCTTGGGCTGTACGCTTCTGTAATTTAATTGAAGTTCATAGTAAACAATTTCTTGTAGTTTTTACCACTTACCTATTGAGAATAAGAAGAGCTTCTATAGGTGCGTTTTCTTAATTTTGAATTTGAACTACTAATTATAAGGTTCTTAAAAAGACATCAGAAATGGTTGAACCCAAGCTGAAGGAATTTGAAAAAAGACTTGACAATCAAAATCAGGCAAGTTTTAAAAAAAATAATTATTTAAATAACTTATATGGTTACCGTTAGTAGAATGTCTATCTTTTCCAGCTATATTACATTCTATTTTATTTTCAAAGGTTGATAATAGGCTAAACGCAGAGCTCTCTCGACTTGAAACATGGCTGGGAAATGTAAATCAGACTTTACATAGTTTGACCGCAGGTTTGTACTTTAAAATAACCTTTAACTGTAACTTCTTATTAACCGAGAGTGCGATCATTACGGAGAAATATTAGAACGAGGTCTGATATTTTCCGTAATAATCAAGCGGTTGAGGTTAAGAAGTTTATTACATGTTTTTTTTTTAAACAACATACTTCCTTATTACCTTACATGACACGTGCTTATAGTGTCACCTCGAGCGTGTGACATAGACTCGAGTGATTTTCAATGTTATAGTTCTTGTTATCGCTTTTGGAAGCCTAAAACTCACTTCTGAGATTGTTCATCGTCCAACCCATATATGATTTAGTCCTTAGGTTGTTGAATTTACAAACTTTTTGTGGTTTTCTTGTGTAAACGAAATGGCTCGCAAAATCCGTAATCGCGACCGCGGTCGAATATGTAAAATAATCGACCGGCACATGACGTGTCTCAGGTGAGCGGATGAACACGCGATTTTAACGGAAGTAACTTGTTCCATATAATAATATGCTATATTCCTAGTTAGTATAATTTCAATCTCGTTCCCAGAGCCCAGGGTCAAAACTTCCCCGGGTCGTACGGTCAAAACGTCCTCGTGTCCTCTGGTCAAAACGTCCTCGTGTCCTAGGAAACATCACCTTTATATATTACCTTTTATTATATAGCATGCTATCGGATATGAGCTTTTGCGTAATCTGATTGGTTCCCTACTACTAGGCTATCAGCTCGTATCCTGCTAGTAGAGGAAAAACAAGATGGCGGCATGTTTTTTTAAACTGCCGAAAAGAGTTGAAATTGACGGATTTTTATACAGAAAAACATCAACACCCTCAAACCAATGTATAAAAAAACAACATTGTGTAAAAATATATTAACAAATACACAATTTAGCATGTCAAATGGTAAAATTCACCTAAAAATTACGTCTTTTTACTTCAGAAACACGACTAAATTAGCGGGTTGATATTAATTTGTTGCCAAACAAAGAAACTCACGGTTAAAATCAAGCTTACAACACACATTTCGTAGGAGATCACCAGTAAAGAGACTTTTTTATTTAGATAAGCATTTGGAGTAGTAAAAAGCATGTTCTTTTTCAAGAACAACCAACCAAGTAATTTAGTTTCACTGCCGAAGGTGTTTCAGTTTCATTTTTGCATGAAATCAAAACCTTTTTCACAACAGCAACGCTAATATAAACAACTGACCCACCTTTTGACTTCATAAAGGTACCTTTTAATCTTTTTTGTTGATCTGCTCAACACATTTTTTGCCTCTCGAGCAACATTTATGCAACATTTCACTGAAGCTGTTTGCCGAACAGCGCAGCGAGAAACTCTGTGTGAATGTATCATTACGCATGGCGGAAGTGTTAGATGCCTGGCTGCTACCTATGCCGGAAGTTTGTCGTTTCCGAACATTTCGCTGTAATTTTGTTTCTTGTACAGTGCTTGGCTATATAATAAAATAGTTATACCATGAGCTCGAGTCGTATATGAGCTCATAGCCAACGAGGCGCTTCGCCGAGTTGGCTATTAGTTCGTACCTTTATACTTATCTTTGTCCAAACACAGATGTCGCTATCTGGTCGTTTCGCTACAGAATCGTTTCGTTACAAGTCGTTTCGCTGCATATTCGCTAGCTTTTTATATGTTAGTTAGTTTCAGAAATTGCAGCTTGATGTTAGTAATAATTAGGACTGGGCACAGTCTAAGGTATAATTACCTTAAATAACTGGGCACAGTCACAGGACTGGGCACAGTCTAAGGTATAATTACCTTAAATAACCTTGCTCTGCTATCTGAGTTCTAGTGGCCCAATGGTTAGAGCGTCTTGCTAGCAATCAGAAGGTTGCGGGTTCGAGTCCCGCTTAGAGCTCAGAGTTTTTCTGAGTGTTACCAACTAACACAGATTTGTACAGCAAATTTGCAACTGGCAATTATTTTTATGTTGTTTATATTAAAAAGCAAAAATATATAGAAATCGAGCGTAAACATTACAAAGGACATGAAGTACATTTTATTAAAGTACATTTTAATAAAAATCGACTGAGCAGTTTCTGTATAGAGTGGTGGCTACTGTATAGAATGGTGGCTACTGCATATAAGGAATTGTTTTTAAAAAAGTAGTTTTTGAAGAGCGAGACTGGTATTTAGTCGAAACTGCACTGGTACTTACTCGTTTGTCTCCCCCCCGGAGTAATATTAAATTGCTATATTACCAACTCTCGAGATGCACTTTAACTACCATTCGTCTTCGAACACTGCAAGGTATATAAATAATATTGACAAATGCTTAAACTTTACACTCCTTTTCGTGTATGATATATTATTTCACACCTAAAAGCATTTCGTTAAAAAATTTATCTGTCTGATTTAGTGTTATATAATTTTCTTCAGTTACAACTCCCTTTGCCTGTATCCACTGGGGCGTGTTTTCTCAAAACTAATCTTAAATTTTCAATAATTAAATCACAGAAATATTTTTTCATTTACAACAATAAAATATTTTATTTAAATTCTTGGGGATATAACCATGTCAAAATTTATTATTTGGCCAGTTCTATATTTAGAAAATTTAATTCTTTATTTCGCAAATTCGTCATTTAAAAAATTTAGTTCCTTAAAAATTTATTTAGCGAATTCCTTATTTAGCAAATCCTTCACTTCGCAAGCTTTGCATGACAATGTCCTCAGCATCACAGCACAAAAGCTTATCTAAATAGAGAATTTTAACATGGTAGTATCCGCAAGAATTTACTAATTTACCACTGCTAAATATAATATTCTATATATTTAAAATAGGTTGTTGTAACTAACAACACCGACTTAACTTATTTTGATTAATTGATCCCCTAACATTTATGGAACAAAAAATATTGCAAAAAAAATAATGCTATCCTGAAAACTCAAGATATGAGTTAAAACAAGTGGAAAAGACGGCTTTGAAATAGAGTCGAAATACTAAAATTTCACAATAGTTTGTTTCAACTCATATCTTGGGTTTTCAAGATGGCATTATTGTTTGGAATATGTTTTATTCTATACCTTTTCAAGTTGTCCGCTGGTCTTCGTGCTTGATCCTAATTCTCAATCTAAGCAAACTATGCCACTGAACAGAGTTGCAGAAGACATGTTTTTCTTCATTGCAATTTGTAATGCACCTCTTTTTTTTAAGTTATATCTCCTCTGCCGGAATGCTATAACTACTCGTCGCTTACGGATGCCAATCGGAACGAAAATTATACTTCTGGCACTGATTTGTGCGACAACGGTCTTTCCTCGGGATGGTGCAGGTTTGAAGGTAAAGCTGGGACAAGGATGCCTACTACGTGCGTACCTGCAAACCGATGTAGAACTCAGGCTACTGGATGGATGAATGGCAAGCACCCAGCTGTCATTGATGGCAAAGTCACTCGCACGGTTTGTTTCAGCTGGAGCGGGAATTGTTGCCGCTGGTCAACAAGTATCGAGGTTTTAAATTGTGGATATTTTTATATCTACAAACTTGCCAGTCCTCCTCTCTGTAATATGAGATATTGTGGCTCGGATAACTAAACTAAAAGTGTTAACCTAGACATTCTTTGATATCAGAATAAAAAGTTCTGGAAGTCACAAATGCGTATTTTTTTCTTGGTACATTTAATTTAATTCTCTTTTTCACAATCACACATAGGAAATAACGCTGCTCGGCAAGAATTAAGAAAAATCGCACGCGTGTTTGGCAACTGGTTGGCGCATGTGCTTTCTCACTTCCGCAATCAGGTAAATGTATGATATTTGTTCGGTGCATTTGTTTGATTAAAACGCCACGTAGACCACATTTGAGAAGAGTGTTTTCATTTTGACTCTATAAAACACCACAAATTTTCTCCGGGTGTTCCGGTTTCCTCCTGTAGTAACACGTGACCAATGAGGAACGGCGCTCTTACTGGACCTCTAGCAGGGTTCATTCTAAGGCGTCCCATTTTCCAAAGTGAGCAGTTCTGAGTAAAAAATGGAAAAATTCTAAATTAAAAACTGGTCAGTTCTAAAATTGAATTTTTACTTAAAATTTCCTCATTTACTCCTTTATATATCTACTGTTGCTTCGCAAAGTACTGTTATTTTTGTGGAGTGCCCGTTTGCTAAAAGGGATTCTTCTAGGGTGGTGGGGGGGCTGTAGCATGCTGTCGGAAGTCTCGGAATCACCATTTCCTCCATTCTGAGGAGCGATTTTTAAGAATTCCAAACGTCATAAAATGTCATAAAAATTAGTTAAATACAACACATTTCTGACTGTTTCGCTTTGTCTCATAACTCATGAGTCTGTTGAAACTGTTTTATTTAATTACATTGAAATTAATTCACATTAATTTTAGATACATATTGGAGGTATTTCACCAAAAGTCTCTGAATTCAATAATCACCTACCCCTACCCCCCACCCCCCCGCAATAGTCAAAGTATACTCTCCCCTGGAGTATGTATTTTCATTTTGATCAATTCTGGTGTGCATAGATAACGGCGGGACTGGATAGGAAACTTAAAATTATGTTACGAAACCGGAAACGATGTTTGCGCAACTTGCTATGGTAATTATACACTTATAAGCGGCTAATGCACCTAATTACGGGTGGTTCCACATGGCTAAAATCAGACACTATACTGAACTTAAGTATATTATATACACTATTGTTTAATTTCAGCAATAGCTGATCGTGGCCATGTCGGACCACCCGTTAGGTGCTCGCTAATAATTGTATAATTACCATACCAAGTTGTGCAAACATCGTTTCCGGTTTCGTAACATCGTTTTAAGTTTCCTATCCAGTTCGATTCCCATTCCATTTATCTTTGTTGTACTTGAAGCCGCTGCTCTATCGCTGACTCAGCTGCGACCATGCCGCGATGTCCTCGTGGAAAACCTACTCCTTTCCAGCCTGGTTCCCAGGCCTCTCTTCTTTAACGTTGAACGGCAGATCGAAATTGTGAGAGGCCTGAAGTGAAATGTTTAGCTTGGAGCCAAGTCTGGCCCCAAATTATCCAGGCGCCAGCCGGCCGTGCCAAGGAAAAACAAGGCAGATAAGACAGATAACACTCACCTCGGTCTGCACAATTCTTTATAACATCATATAGCAAGGTTGGTCTATACTACCGAAAAGTGTAAGTAGCATATTTCGATTTGTATAAATGTATTTCAACACAATCACTTCCTACGCAGCACACTACTTTTATAATAAAACGATACTCTCGTATGTAACAAACTTTTAAGTAATTATGTAAAATAAAGAAAACTATTCGCTTGCTATCTCCTCTCAAGAATATGTTCGCCCTCATTCATATTATTCTAATTTTGAGAAGAATCCGAGCTCAATCAGGATCACGATTATGGATAAAGATGAATCATTTTCCGCTATTCCTCCCGCTCGGTCCCTATCAAGAGAAAAGAGGACTAGGGACTAGTCTGACTCTTTTCAAAAGTGACGTCTTGTAGAAGCACTGTCTGGTGTTAAATACTATTAAAATAAAAATAGCTATGAAATACGGCTTTAGAAGTCATAAAGCCGTTTTGGATTGTGTATGATATGATTGTACGAAATAAAAATAATTAACGATAATCGTATGGATTTATCTATATGTTTCAAGTTTCAACTGAAGATACTGTAGGAGTGTTTGAAAAGAAATAGCTGCTGAACAGAACTGGCCTGTAAGAGATTGGACGTGGAGAAATGGTGAATTGCAGTAAAAACCCGCATATAAGAACCTAGTGAATTAGTAGGCTAAAAAACTGGCATTTAAATTCCCATAAGAAATGGTGAATTGCAGTAAAAACCCGTATATAAGAACCTAGTGAATTAGTAGGCATTTAAATTCCCTTCTCAAATTCATTAATAATTCATGAACCGAAAACAAAGGAAATCAGTACCGAGACGGAGGTTTTGATATCGGAGGAAGAAATTACATAAATTAAACCAACTTTCGCCTCGATTTTCTCTTAAAATACTGATTTGTTTGAGAAGCTATATCATATTCGCCTCGGTTTTCAGCAAACGTCTCGGTGTTTGGAAATCCTGATGAAACACTCCTCCTCGTGTATGATATATAACATAAGAACCTGTTGTGCTTAAAAATATAGACAGGTTCTTATTTGTAAAATCAGGGGGAAATAGCAAAAATAAAAATAACTTTTTATATTCCAACCAAACTATGTAGAACCTCTTGTAATTTTAATATTTGATATATTGCATGTACGCATATAATTACTTCTACACTAGTACTGATTATAGATTTTATATCATTTCTGTGAGTACAGTACGTGTAGACCAGGGCCGTAGCCACCAATTTTGAAGTGGTCCGGTTGGGCGTGGTGGATGCGAGCGCCGAAGCCACGAGAAATTTGTAGTGGGGTTCGTGAGCATGCACCCTCGGAAAATTTTTGATTTGCTGAGGCTCTGAAACGCTATTTCCTGCATATATAATTATAATTATATTTATTAAACGCTATTTCCTGCATATATAATTATTATTATATTTACTAAACGCTATTTCCTGCATATATAACTATTATATATTTACTAAACCTCCCTCGGCTTTCGGGTACATTTAATCACTAATCAACTAATATGTTATGCTATCACTTTGTAATATTACGGTTACCGAGGAAGAACGAGAGTAAGCCCGAGGGAATGTATCCGGCATAAAACTGACATCCAAACGTGGCCATGTATCGTGTGTGTAAAGGCTGACAATTTTTTACGGTAACTATCTTTATTTGAAATGCACTCGCCATTTATATATCTATATCTGTAAATATATTACAAGCGCTTTTAAATAACAATACATGTATATGATCGGTTCAATGGTTACCATTGATCTAATGCAAATTCACGAACATAAACTAATATTAGATAGTTGTCTGTAAAAACAACAACAGTGTATAGACATGCGCATTGATTTAGTATTAGTCCCACTTTTTATGTTCTAGGCAAACTGTAATAAATTCTTGAGAAAACAAGATTATTTCGAAAAACAAACCGGTTATTTCGATATTAAGGCTACGTCCACACGTATACGTTTTCGTAGCGTTTTTATATTGTTCTCTGTCCTCAAGGGAATAGAAAACAATGGTCTACTTACCTGAAACAATATGAAAACGTACGAAAACGTATACGTGTGGACGTAGCCTAAATTGCGTGTGGAAACAATAAAAACCGAGGTGGCCGTAATATTACAGTATTAATAATATACACGAAAAAATATCTCGACTGTGATTGGCTGATTCCAGTGCAGTTAATCCCAAACAGTGCAGAATTGTGTTATCACAGTGCAAAAATCTGTTATCACAGTGCAAAAATCTGTTATCACAGTGCAAAAATCTGTAATCACAGTGCAAAAATCTGTTATCACTAAGAACCAATCAAATTGATTGTACAGCGGATTTTTCCCGACACAAAACAAACAAAGATGGCGGCCAAGATTCGGCGGTTTTGGGGATAATTTGTTCAAATTTGAAGCTAGTTATGCTTTAATATTGCCAAGCGAAGTACCTACAAGAAGACCAGAAGCTTCTTTATGCCTCGAGTAAACTTTTTCAAGTAGTAAAGGAAGCGAAGCGTTTTTTAACAAATAAATATGCGAGGAGTGGACGGCTAAACACGTACGTTAAAATATTAGTACAGTTGTTTGGAAAATTTTTTCATGTATATTATTAATAAGTAATAGCATGGTTTCTCGTGCAATTTGGAAAAACATGCACTCGTGAGTTTTTCAAATACTTCAAATAGCACTCGTCCTTCGGACTCGTGCTATTTTGACAGTATTTGAAAAACTCACTCGTGCATGTTTTTTTCCAAATTGCACTCGAAACCATGCTATTACCTATACTAATAATATACATGAAAAAATATCTCGACTGTGATTGGCTGATTCCAGTGCAGTTAATCCCAAACAACAGTGCAGAATTGTGTTATCACAGTGCAAAAATCTGTAATCACAGTGCAAAAATCTGTTATCACTAAGAACCAATCAAATTGATTGTACAGCGGATTTTTCCCGACACAAAACAAACAAAGATGGCGGCCAAGATTCGGCCGTTTTGGGGATAATTTGTTCAAATTTGAAGCTAGTTATGCTTTAATATTGCCAAGTGAAGTACCTAGAAGAAGACCAGAAGCTTGTTTATGCCTCGAGTAAACTTTTTCAAGTAGTAAAGGAAGCGAAGCGTTTTTTAACAAATAAATATGCGAGGAGTGGACGGCTAAACACGTACGTTAAAATGTTAGTATACAGTTGTTTTGAACATTTTTTAATGTATATTATTAATAAGTAATAGCATGGTTTCTCGTGCAATTTGGAAAAACATGCACTCGTGAGTTTTTCAAATACTTCAAATAGCACTCGTCCTTCGGACTCGTGCTATTTTGATAGTATTTGAAAAACTTACTCGTGCATGTTTTTTTCCAAATTGCACTCGAAACCATGCTATTACCTATACTAAGCGAAAGTGATGATATACAGTGCAAGATAACCGTAATATTACTCTTATAATAACCCTAAGAAACTAACCGTAATTATACTAACCCTAATAATAATACTCTCCTCTAAACTGACTCTAGCTATAATATTCACGCAAAGCCTCGAAAGTGGTCCGGTTGAAAGTGGACCAACCGTACCGATGGCTACGGCCCTGTGGCCCTGTGGACCTATCAGTAACAGTAACAGTTACCAACCAGTTGAGTACAGGTACTGTAGTTCCAGTATTGGCTGACAAGTGTTTTATTCTTAATGAAATAAGAACTTATTTAGCCTAAATTCTCAGTAGACACTAAATGTATATAAGAAACATAGGCTAACATGGAAAAACCTAGGTTCTTATTTACAGCAGTGGTTCCCAACTTTTATTTATTCAAGAGGCTCTCGGGACACGTTTAAAAATATTTTCGAACTTTCACCATTTCATTCTGTGATGTACAGGGGCGCAACTAGAAAATTTCGAGGGCAGAGGTTGAACGCAAAAAAAGGGCAAAGTCGTTCAGTATGCTAAACAATTTGCAGTCCGGGGTACCCCCGGGAAATTTTTGAAATCTAGAACCTCGGAAACACCATTTCCAGCAATTTGAGCGAACTTCTTCATCTAATTCTACAACGAGTATAGTTCAAATTTTACTGCAAAAACGAAGAAATTATCACACCAACATACCCTACAGGTTGCCAAAATCCTGCTCTATCTCTATGATTGGTTCAGGGAATTGAAGCCTCAACAGACAACACTTCACAAAAGTGAACATATTTTGGGGGCTCCGTTTGAGATTTTGAGTCGCATAGTCTTTCAATAATTAAATACTTATACTACTGAATAGCTTCTAATTCTTCTAAGATGCCTCTGCCCGCGGACACATGAAAAGTTCGACATTTGGTCTTAGCCTTATTTTGCACAAATTTAAATTCAGGTTATCAAAACAGGCAAAGAACTTTACCTGCAAAAATTTGCTACGGCACTGATTAGGGATACTAGATATCTTTGTTATGCTTCTTCGAGAACACTCAGCAAACACTATTGTATTGTGTACTAGAACAGGCGATTAATTATCTGTTTATCTACAGTAATGTCTAACCTAGTATTAGATGTCTCACAAAAAGGGCAGAGGTTGTAACCCCCGGCCCCCGCCCCTGATGTATTTGTAAGGGGGTCTAAGGACACATAGGCGTACGAGGCGGTGGGGCAGGGGGGGCAGCTGCCCCCCAGACGAATGGAAATGTTGCTAAATCGGGCAAATTTTCAAGCTAAGTCGGGCAAAAATATAGGGAAAAAATTTAAAAATAGCTAGGATGAAAATAAAGAAAAGTAATCAAAACAATTTAATATCTGTGTATTGTAGGAGATAAAGTATATTGAACAACACGCACTTAGTGATTTTTTTATATCAAAAGTCGGGCAATTTCCGTTTCAGTCGGGCAAAATGTTCTCCGCCCCCCCTATAAATTTGTGCCCGTACGCCTATGTAAAGGACATGCTTTTCTCGAAAATTCTTAAAGTGCATATAAACCCAAATTTTTTATCATCTGAACACGTTCTACATATAGCAAATACTGAGTTGTTAATTGAAATATTTTTTGATTGGAGCTATTCTTCAATGTTTTTGGCGATTCGTATTTCTAGTATGATGAGATGGCGTCTATATATGTAGGCAATTGGCTTGCTTTCTTTTTTTGGCAAGATAAACTACCCAATAATTTTTGTGGAAAAACTCATACAATACGGAACATGTTTGGAATTATTAATGGTGGTTGTTCTGTACTCGTGGTCTCTCCCTTGAAGAGTATTTATAAACCATCAAATCTCTTCTCTTGAATCGCTTAACTACACAGACTCCTACGTTCTCTGTTTCGGCAGTATCTATAACCTTACTATATTTCGATTGTTGTTGAAACACTGCCTACGCGGCACGCTACTTTTATTTCATTATTTAAATTTTTTTAATACCAATGAAACAACAAAGTTGTTAAAATGAAACGCGCAAATAGCATGCTTCATGCATCACTATTATATAGATCACGTATTTTCCCCGTTCTGCGCTCCATCATTTCCTGTTTATGTCACGCTACAACTCATCTTTCGCATTTAATTTTTTCACTGCAAACATTTTGAAAATACTTACTACATATTTATATTCGTATCCCTGTTTTAAATGCCGTCGAAAAGATTTAATGTCGCCCAATAGAGTTGTTGTCTTGCTAATATATAAATCGACCACAAAACAACCCGTTCCTGTGTCTGTTCTCGCACGCTACAATTCGTTTTTCGCAATTTTTCTCAAATTTTCTTTAAACCCAATCATGTTTCCAAAGTTTTATTGACCTATAATGTGCACGTTCCGGAGTACTATCGAGTAGTCGGTGCGCATAGTCGTTCTTGAGCCTTTAGGGGGCAAATGGCCAGACGGAAGTGGGCTTACAATATTATAATATAGATAAGCTCAAATTTACCACTGGCCCTGTATGCTCGTCACGAAATGTAATATACGTCAAACTTGTACAATAGTGTTAGCATTAACGATACAGGAGAATTACTCCAATATTCACTATTATGAACATTTTGCTTTTTCATTGCCTGAAAACTATAAGAAAACAACCTGTTTCTAAAAAAATATATAATTAAGCTGCTTGTTCTTATTGTAAAAACATTATATAATATAGTTTATACTAATAATAAAGCAAAGAATTAGTGCGGCGGGCACTATTGCTCCAGTTTAAAGGTCACAATTGTCCCGTAGAACTCACTTTTAGTATGCTGATGTATATGTAGAATCTTGCCTTAAAGTCCATTGGGGAAAATTTATCCCAAATCACCATAGGGTTCAATTCTCAATGGATATAGGATAAGAGAAACTTGTCCTAGAGCCCATTGCGATATCGCAAATTGCTCTAGGGCCCATTCTCGAATCTTCCTAAGCAGTGTTTGCGCTGATCAATTGTGTCAGGGCCCAGCTGCCTTGATCAAATGGCGTGTTTGCCCTGACCAATAGTCTATATCAGGGCCCAGTTGCCTTGATCAAAGGAGTGTTTGCCCTGAACAATTTTGTCGGTTCAGAACTTCAGCGCCCATCTCCCAACGATCTTTAAAATTAAACTGCTTACTGATGTGTTTGCCACACACTTCCATAACAACACAAGACTGTTGTCTATTTTCTTACATAAAATAAAATAAAATAACAGTAT
The DNA here is from genome assembly GCA_035771165.1 of Paragorgia papillata. NCBI lineage: Eukaryota > Metazoa > Cnidaria > Anthozoa > Scleralcyonacea > Coralliidae > Paragorgia > Paragorgia papillata. The sequence goes on along the minus strand of JAWNZC010000022.1, from coordinate 2,269,725 downwards.
TGATCGTTAAACACGAGAAAAATAATGAAAGCACGAGGTCGAAAACCCTCACATTCGTTCCTTTACATGACTACTTCTCAAATATCATTAATGATTCATGAGATCATTAGTGAATGCACACCACACATTTTCAAGTCAGGTCAGTTTAAGCATGGATAGTAAAATGAGTGGATTGGAAACTAATAGTCACGTGAGGTGTTTCCAGGCCGCCGATTGGCTGAAAAGCGTTTTTCTTTGCTCGAGAGATGTTGAAACCTAGTTGCAAATTGTGATGTCACGAATGGCGCGAGTACGCTTGTTTTACTGAAGTTTTTAGTGAACTTTTCTTCAAATTCTTCATATCCTCACATTCAGATGACTATGTTGACGTTTCAAATGATTTTATCGCCTTACAAACCTGCCTAAGCCACAATCGAGCGTTCGGGGTAAGCGTTGTTGATCTTTGTTTTGATGATTCCTGTGTTGTTTTGAAGAAACTGGCGTACCCAAATTGTGCTTTGTTTGCTCGGAATTTGGGATGCATATTTTAACTAGTAAACCTTGATATCTTCTTTTAAAATGAGTAAGAATAGACGGGCATTTTGTCGTATTGTGGCTTTGTCGTATTTACAGACAATTCGATTATCATTTTAGGCTGTATTAATCCCAAACTTTGAATATACTCGGGTTTTTTAAGCTTGTCAATTGCAACCAGGTTGTTATGCTCACGCCATCAAGTTTCCAATCCAGTCTTTTTACTATCCATGGTTTAAGACTTGACACCCAATAAAGAACCACGAGATTTTGGAAAAAGTTTTACCAATCAAATTTCTTTACTCCTGCATGCCATGCGTTCAATTTCAAAATTAATTTAATTAATCAGAATTTTCACATTTTACAAAATAATTCGTAGACGTCAACTATTCTCACCGATAACTATTTGATATCTTTTTGCCGTAATAAAAACATATCGTTAATACATATAGTGCCCTAAAACAACGCACTTTGGAACCAGCGGGAACATTTTCTTGCGGTCGTTTCGTTGCTACACATGTCATTTCCTTAATTCCCTTACGTTAAAGCATGTACTACCAAATTAAGGTATTTTGTTTCGGGTTTTCTGGTTTTAACTTTCAAATTCATGTCCTTGACTGACTGAATGAATCTAAAGGTTATTTATGCACGTGCTAATCTCGAAATATCCAAAGAACAAATTGTCAATCTTTCATTATACAAAAAGGTCAAGTGTGGCTTTGACCTTGGATTTTCACTAAGAGACAAACAACGTCTGTGTGAATAAATTTTTCACAGCTTGGTAATCCTGTCCCACGAGAGTTCAGTTTTCTAAACAGTAAGTTAACTAAGCACTTACTGTCGTGGCCATAGAAGTGTTCAAAATGTTGTTGCGATTTACTTTTTCGATCTCACCAATCTTTTTGATGAAATTCGTTAAATAAATTTTTGCTTAAATTTGATTAGTGTTTGACGGACAATCTCATTTTTTATTTATGGTTCAAAAACCAGAAATCAATCAAATTTAAAACAGGAAGTTTCCAACAAATTTTCATCAACTGAATTGGTCAGGTTCTGAAACACAATTGCTATTGTTATTGTCACGACAGTAAAACCGTGATTTTTTGAGCTGCTACACTGTAAATTTCAGGGGGTAAAAAATACCCCAAAATGTGGGGGTAACATGTTTTCCACAGAACGCCCCGTTTTTGGGGGGTAAAATTTCAATCAATTTAAAAAAGGGGTAATTTTTACCTCCGAAATGTGGGGTGAAAATTAAGGGTAAAAATAAAGGGGTAAAAATTGAGTAGCCTCAGTCCTCTATTTCTTATGCTTTTTTAGGAGCCTTAACCTTCCCAATGGGTCACCCATCCAAGTACTAACCCTAACCTCCCGGGCTTAACTTACCTTGCATTAGTTTGCTTACCTTACCACTGCGCCAACCGCCTCTTCATATTTATTATTGAAATTTACGATATATAACCGAGTTTTTTCTTTAATATTACATTGTTAAGTTCATATTTTCTTTACTTTTCTTAACACGTTTATTTTATAACGTTTCACGACATTTGTGATGGGTTTGGAAGGGTTTCATTAAAAAAACCCATTTGTGTTGACTAGTTGTGACAGATCAAAAACATTTACATTAATTTTGCCACATAGAACTAATGTTATGAGTTAATAGCCGGTCAGTTTCCGTATCATACGATGAAGAAACAAAATATTTATTTCGATAACAGTTTATAAAACACTGTTGTAGGCCAAAAATATGTACAAACATTTGTTTACCTATACGAATTTCCAGCAAAATGGGAAAAGAAACTAAATCGTTGCAACGTTAAGAACTAGATTCAAAGTCAGTTCAGCCCATTTTAATCTTGTCTCCTCAGGTTTGATACACAGACAATGCCGAAAATACTATAGTTTCAACTAAGTTCATGATATATATTAGCAATGAACTTTTGTCGAGTCAAAAAATAAATGGGCCAAGTTCTTTTGTTCAAACTTTTTCGCATTGTTTTTGACACAAGAAAAGTGTAAAATCATTCAAAGTAATTCATTTCAATAGCAACTTAAAGACATTGTCGTAGAGCAAAAAATATAGGAAATAACACTTGTTTACGTACCCCAATTTAATCCAATATAAAACAAGAACATTCAAAACCAAATCCAGAGTAATTTCATTTTTGTGAGCAGTCTTAGGTTGTGTTTAAGTCACCTTTGAGCCTTTACACACAGACGATGTTTACAAGCTTACGGAAGTAAACTTTAGGTCGATTTCAATCTGCTAAACAATCTTCACCTTAATTTTTAACTATTATACACATTTGTGTACAAAAACTATTCAAGAAAATTGCCTACATACGCTTTTATATTAACGATAATTGTAGTTATGTCTTCATGTCACTCTTTCGAAAAAAATCGCCATTTTCGAAAACATTGTCTTGCAGTTCTGGTTACCCCCAACGTAAGGGGGAGTTTTTACCCCCACTACTAGTTACCCCTTACAAGAATGTAAATTTTACCCTCGTTATTAGTTACCCCTCAAAATGGGTGTAGATTTTACCTCTAGATAATTTTACCCCCCTATATTTTTACCCATTATTCAGGGGTAAACTTTACATTTTTACCCCGAGATGGGTAAAAAATTTGCTCCAACAAATTACCCCCGTAAAAGGGGTAATTCTGCGCGACAAAAAGAAGAATTGCCCTTATTTAAGGGGTAATTATTACCCATTTATCATTCACCCCCACAAAAATAGCACTTTTACCCCCAAAATGGGGTAAATTTTGCCCCTTGAAATTTACAGTGTATGTCAAGAACTCGTGGGTTCTGTTTCACTGGGATTTACTAACACGAGAAACCGTGAAATAATGACAGCACGAGGCCAAAAAAAACTCGCATTCGTTCTTGACATGATTACTTCTCAAACTCGTTAATAATTCATGAAATGCAATCCACATATTTTCAAGTCACATTTTGAGATTTGACACCAAATAAAGAACCACGTAATTTTGATATCGAATCAAACCACCTTTGGAAAAAGTTTCAACCAATCAAATTACTTTAGTCCTAACATTCCATGGGTTCAATTTTAAAGTTAGGGATATCATTAATCAGAATTTTCACATTTTACAACGTCAACCATTTTCAGCGTTGACTATTTGATATCATTTCGCGGTAATAAAAACATATAGTTAATACATATAGTGCCCTAAAACAAAACACTTTGGAACTAGAGGGAATTAATATTTTCTTGCGGTCGTTCCCGTTGCTACACATGTCGTTTCCTTAATCCTAGCACAGTCATCGCTGCACTATCAAAGTTAAGATATTTTGTGACTGTTCAGTTTCTGGCTTTAACTTTCAAATTCATGTCCTTGATTGGATGCGTCTCAACGCTATTTATGCATATGTTAATCTTGAAATATAGAAAGAACTTGTCAATCTTTCATGAAACGAAAAAGTCACGGCTTTGGCCTTGCATCTTCACTAAGACAAACAACGTCGGTGCGAATAAATTTTTCACACCTTGGTAACCCGTCTTACGAGAGTTCAGTTTTATGAAAAGTGATTGAACTCAAGTAATATTACTGTCATAGCAACAGAATTGTTCAAAATGTTGTTAGTTAGTTTCTCAATTTGACCAATTCATTTGCCGAAGTTTGTTGAAAAACATCCTGCTTTAATTTGATTGAATGTTTAACTGACAATCGTATTTCCTTTTGGTTGTTCAAAACAGAAATCAAAAGAATAAGTTAACTGAGGCAATTACCAACTCGTGGTTTATGTTTCACCTAGGTTTCCAAACACTTGAAAACATGCAATGAAGCCACGAGGTCGTTCTTGACATAGACAATTAAAATGAAAGCTTTCTGTGGGATGTCACATTGTCATTACTAATCAGATGTTCACGTATAAAAACGTTGGCTTGTCGTACTTCGCTTCATAAACACTCAAGTCGCGAAGACGAAGAAATCTGCGAGATATTTGATACAGGTAAAACAGGCCTATATATATATATATATATATATATATTTAACTCTTGTTTCATAACATTTCTAACATTTTGGCCTACATTTCGTTACATTATTTTATCTAAAATGTTTAGCTAAATTACCTGCTTAAGTTTGTTTGGCTGATTAATTTATTTTTTAAATTTCTCCTATAATGCTACTTCTCTTGTTTTATGTTAAATTTTACATCTGTATGTTAACACTTTTTCCTTTCGTGTTCAGACAATTGTAGAATGTATTTCAAGATTTTCTTGATCTTTTTGTCCTTATTTGAATGTGCTTTTTCCAAGGTAAGGCAGGCTTTAATTAAAAACTAAGTACCAGGGGGTTCCCTATTGACGAGTAAAATCGTCTGCCATTAGCCAGAGTAAAATACTAATAAAAGTACGTGCATGCATGCTTGGTACTAAAAGGGCTAAATTGTTGTTTCTAGATAGATTTCGATTAACAGTTTGACAACGATTTAAATACACAGGGATATTGAACTGTAAAGTAACTATGTGCAGCCATTTATTTTGAGTGGAACCCAACGAAGACTAAATATTAACCATCGTTACAAACTGACTTTTACGAAAGTTGTCGAATTGGAACATTTGCTTAAAATTCCCTCCCACGCAAATTGAAGGACAAGGGTTGTTTTTTCTATTTTTTAAAATAAATTTTAGAGTTTAAATGATAAATTTTAAAGATACTGGCACTTCATTTTATCCATTTTAAAGATCTTGAAAAGTCTTACAATTGTATTCCCATGAATGAAAAATGGGACGCCGACGGCAAAAAAAATGTTTTAAAATATATGTAAAAAATATAATTATTAAGCCTGCTTAGAATAAAAAGATTTGGATGTGGCAATACTTGAAAATAGCCTGGTGGAAACCTTCAAAAAGATAAAATTTCACTCCTGAAAATGTGCATTATTAATATACTTTTTCTTTACTGTACTTAAACATATATTTTTTTCAAAGGTTATTCAAAACGATGAAAATTTTAACCCACAACCTTGCAATAAAACCAACCATGGCAAGATAAAGTTGTTTAAGGACCGACAATCCAACGACAAACTTCTATTTTGTACCGCCGACAATGGTTTTTACAGCTGGAAAGCAGTTGATGGTACGTAAAATTTAACAGTAATAAATTATGTTAGAAATATGTGTTTGAAACAACTCCTCGCTCTGGCTATCGCTGCATTATGTAAATTCAAATTCGTATAACTATCAACAGAAATACTGATAGTGAAATCCTTTTTTTAATATAAACCATATGCAGTTGCACGTTCCTACGTATTCTATAACGCCAGGTTATTATGCTCTGTTCAACACCGTGGAGACAATTTTACTGTCTAAGATCCGACTATTTTACTCTGTCTAACACCAGACTATTTTATTCTGATTAAAACAACGAACTATTTTACTCTGTCCAACACCAAACTATTTTACTATGTCTAACACCAGACTATTTTTCTCTGTATAACACCAGACTATTCTACTCTGTCTAACACCACACTATTTTACTCTGTCTAACACCAGACTATTTTACTCTGTCTACCAGACTATTTTACTCGACTAACAGTACCCGACTATTTTACTCTGTCTAACACCAGACTATTTTACTCTGACTAACACCGAACTTCTTTACTCTGTCTAACACCAGACTATTTTTCTCTGACTAAAACACCGAACTATTTTACTCTGTCTAACGCCAGACTATTTTATTCTGTCTAACAGTACCAGACTATTTTATTGTGTCTAACACCAAACTGTTTTACTCTGTTTAACATCAGACTATTGTATTGTGTCTAACAACAAACTATTTTACTCTGTCTAACACCAGACTATTTTACTCTGTTTAACATCAGACTATCTTACTGCATGTGTCTATATATACCAAACTATTTTAGTCTCTCTTACATTAAACAACTTTACTTTGCCTAAAACCAGACTATTTTACTTTGTCTAGATTATTTTACTCTGACTAACACCGAACTATTTTACTCTGTCAACACCAGACTATTTTACACTGACTAGCACCAGACTATTTTACTCTGTCTAACACAAGACTATTTTACCCTGACTAACACGAGACTATTTCAATATGTCTAACACCAGACTATCTTTACTGTGCAACGCAGTGGCGTGGTGGCAAGTTTCAGGCTGGGGTGGCCAGATTAGCTTTGGCGCCCCCCCACCCCCCACCCCCCAAAAAAAAAACAATAAAAAAAAAAAAAAAAAAAAATACATTACTGTATTTGATAAATGATCACATTTTTTGTTTTTAAATAACTGAAGTAGGAATATATAATATTACAACAAACAATGGGTTCTCTCAAAGACCACGCCAATGCAAGCAGCGAAGTAGCGGCAAACCTCTAGGGGGGTCCGGGGGCATGCTCCTTCTTTGATATGCCATTTCCTGCATTTTGGAGTGAGATTTTACAGAATTCTGAAGATTATAAAACTTCATAGAAAACACAAAAGATTACAGATTTCAGATCTTTATATCCCCCCATAGAAGACCTAGCTATACAAAGAAATAGGTTTATTTTGTTAAGTTTTGGCGCCCTTGCTAGTTTTGGCGCCCCTTCTGCGCCAAATTATTTTACTCTCAAAGTCTTGTTAATGTATACCATAATGACTTTGTGCCAACGTTCTTTGCACCATTCTTAAAAACCTTGTGGCAAATATGGTATAGTGAAAAGCTTTTTGCATGCTTCAACTGTTTATAAACATTCCATCATAACTTATGACATTGTACATTGCAGGATCCCAGTCACGAGGAGAATTTTTCGACCCTGCTTACGACTGCTCTGATGTTCTGAACAACGTCAATGATGCTAGAGATGGATTTTATTGGGTAAACTTTGGGATTGCCAACAAGCCAAGAAAGGTTCGAAATTTTAGCTAACTGAAAATACAATATATATCTGATTTAAAAATGTATCTAATGAAAAATTAAATAATTACTTTGTTTCTAAAGTCAATGTTACAACCGATAGCAACAAAATCACGTAACTATAACTGTGAAATTTTTTCTTCTCATGAAACATTGTTCGCCTACTTGATCGAATATATGCATTGATAAACCAACAAATACTAATTATTACATCTTGCATCCGAAATTAGTTAACGTTTTTTCTTAAAACTAAACAATGATAAAATCGCCAACATCTAGTTGCTAGCAACTAGATGTTGGCGATTTTATTTCCAATTCAGTATTTGATAATTGTTCAATTTACAATGGAAGATTGTAAGCTAATTGCAAGGCTCGTTTAACACTAACAAAAACCCTATCCGTAATCAGTAAGTGGCTTTACCTCCTAGCTTATATGCTAACCTGACAAATTTAATGAAAATGCTAACGCGTGCGCAGTATATGGAACTAATCCACGCGCAAAAGTCACGGGAGAAATGGGGGACGAATTATAATATTACATCGGCTGAATTTTGTTTGATCGGTCAATTTAACTCTTATTCTGCCTCGTACCCAGGCGTCTTTTTGGGGCTCCTTGCGCGCTCCGGTTTTTAATCATCGATGCGCGCTCCGGTTTTTAATCGCGCCTGGGTTCTAATCAAGCGTATAGTTTACAACGTATATATGTATGCACAAAGTAAAGAATGTATTTTTGTTCATGTTATAGCAACTATACGAAAAGAGATTTTTTGTTTTGGTTTTAACTTTCAGAGAATATTTTGTTTATTATCTTTTATACTTTAAAGGTATGGTGTGACATGACCACCGACGGAGGAGGATACATGCTTATTGGGCGAAAACGAAACGCATCCATGTGGTCAGTTCCTTCAAACGATAAAATAGTTACGCCTTTTGGGTCTCCTCATTGGACAAGTTCTTTTGGCGATGCACCAATTTTGGACTTCAGGGTACAGATGGCAACGAAGAAAAGCTTTTCAGACACAAAAGCGCATTGGTTTGTGACAAACATTTCAAAACTCTTATTAAGTTGTTTATAACATTTTTTGGGTGTTTTTTTTCGTTTTATCCCTTTTCGGATTTTTCCCATTTCGGACAAATACATTGCGCCAATGCTGTTACCAAGAGCAGAGCAATTAAAAAAAGCAGGTTATTTGGAGGGGACCATGCATTCTGCTTTTATTCATTGCAACCATTACAACACGTCATTTTAGTTTGCTTCTCAAATAGAATTTCCTCCCTGTATACCATCTTAAAAAGGATATGGCTGGCTTTTCAAATGTTGGGGCCCTGGGCAGTCTCTATGTTGGGACCTGATTAGGAAAAATAAAACTACTATTTTCAATACGTACATATCTACAAAACAGTTCGGCTGATAGTTACTTGAAGCTGAAACTGTACATGTTTAATTGGGTTGACATTCGCCATGAAAATAATCTAGGATTGTTAACTCTTTCCTGTCTGGATCGGTCTTTAGTATTTTATTCTCGCTAACGCCAGACGATTTTATATTATTCACTTCTGGGGAAGCCCTCGGACAGGAATGAGTTAAAGCAATGTTCTTAATCGTCCCTAACAAAGGAGTGGCTTCTCTTTAAAATATAAATATTACGATTCATCCGTTTTCTTTTGTACAGTACATCATTTCTACAAGTATTATATGGACGTGAGTGTTTTACCAGAAAATATCCGGTGACGTATTTTCCATATCCTCACTAGTGAAGATATCGATGACGTCATTTACCGCTCATTTTTGCATTGAATATATCTAATAATTAAAAAGTAAATTACCTGGTCGCTTGAAGACATAGATTCTATCTTCTCGCTTTGAAAACAATATCGTATTTACCAGTCGAAGATAAAATCCGTGTAATTCGTGTAATATCCCCTATTTGTGCCTTAACTCGGAATTGGTATAATGAAGTATAATAATTAATATCATGTGCTGTAGGAAACAATATAATTCACAGGACTGTGCGGAGGCCCCTATTCTGTGGGGGCGCTGAGCGAGTGCAATGTTGCCCACCCCTAAATCCGCTGGAGAACGATACATGAAAAAAATAGAATTCCGTCGAAAGCGTTTGATAAAACAGTTTAGATTAAAATGTAAAACTCGCTTACTGGTTGGGATTAAGATTAGTGTTTTTGTTGGGGTTGTACTGTGCTGCCAACAGCCCAGCCCGCCTATTGTTGCCAGGAAATAGACAAAATGCTATATTCAATGTTGAATTAATCTACCCGGCCCATTTTTTACCGAATAAATTACCGACTCAGCAGTTCAATTGCCAACCAAAGATTAATAAAATCACGGTCTGAAAGTAATTATTAATTATTAATTATTAATTTTGAGATATTTTTGCATTTCTGCTTTATTTGCCATTCGAATTTCGCTACAGTCAACGACTGAAAATGACGTTCCCCCAGAACTACACAATAAGCTTGGTGTGTGATAAAATCACATACTATCACATAGTTGAAAAAAGATATGTAGAAATAATGGTCAAAGCGTCTTCAAAAGTTGCCGTTGACAAAACAAGTTAGTGTGTTCTTTTGCTCAGTGTTCAAACCCACTATATTCTGCTTGACGCGTCGAGCATGGGTCATCGTGAGCGATTTTTGAACGTGTTACTCATTTTCCCCAGAAAATTTTTGAAATTTGGATCTCTGAAATGGCATTTCCCGTATTCTGACAGCACTTTTGAGCAAAATTTTAAATGTTTTAAAACATGTTTTTAATGGGATATTTTATCATTTTCAAGAAAGGATTTTCAAGAAAGGTTTTGTCCAAATTGGACTTTGATATTTTAAGACTAGTTTAAGTTAAGTTTTTCCAGGAATGGGGGTGGGGAAATCCAATAAACAGTAGAAAGATATGTGGTCACATGCTAGTATAAAAAAGTTCACTGTTTCGCCCTACTGTATGTCAGAGCTCATCAGCATGCCTAGGAAACACCATGGTAATGCAGTGAATCCGACATGGACAGCGGCCCAACCAACACACAAGTGAAGGTCTAGCTGGGGTTTGAAATCAGAGTTTTCCTTCTCCTAGGTGGGCTGCCTTCCATGGCTGTTGAGCCCCACCTACCCAGAGCTGTCTGGTTTTCAGGCGCCAGATACCCGCCTTTTACACCTCAACCCAAGTAGACAATGTCTGGTTAGGAGAAGCTTTTGTTAATGACCATAATGGGACATTTCATGGACATAGAGGAGCTCAACTCTCTACATCATCCCGGTCATTCTAACCCCTATCTAATACACCACTACCCATCCCCCTACTAACCCATGTTACTGTGAGCTGCCTGGTTTTCAGGCGCCAGATACCCGCCTTTTACACCTCAACCCAAGCAGACAATGTCTGGTTAGGAGAAGCTTTTGTTAATGACCATAATGGGACATTTCATGGACATAGAGGAGCTCAACTCTCTACATCATCCTGGTCATTCCAACCCCCCATCTAATACACCACTACCCACCCCCCTACTAACCCATGTTACTATGAGCTGTCTGGTTTTCAGGCACCAGCAACCCAAGTTCAATTCCTGCCAGTGCAATTATCAGATTAAAATTTCACCTTAGCCACATGTCAGAAAATTGGCTTATGTAGAAACGTCACAGATATTTATTCCTTAGCTTTCAATCTGTTTCCCCAGACCTTATTACTTACTGTATATGTTTAAAAGTTATATGTAATAACGTATAATATACATGAAATACACTGTAGTTTTACAACTTCAGTTCTAATCTTCGATTGCCAAAGGAAAATTTATTTATTACATCTTGAACATCAGGTTCAATTTCCTGATGAATTTGCATGAGTGCAAGGCCATTCAAGCGGGTTTCAACCATAGTGCTCCTGTTATAGGTTTTTAACATACGTAAAGCTGAGATGGAACGCTCACACTCACAGGATGTTACAGGGAGAGTAGCTAAGATACGAAGAGCTATTTTGATGTTTTCAAATGCATCAAAATTTAAAGCCTTAAGCGTAGAAGCAGCACTGTCAGGTCGTGACCCCTTGTAAGTTTCCCAATATTTTTGCCACAGCTCCAATTCAGCATCCAATGCCAAGGCATTTGGAAGATCGTCTTCATAAAAATTGGTGAAGATTTTAAATTTTTCTTTCCAACTCTGATCATCTGAATTGCAGGTATTTAACAAAGAAATCATTTTGGAAGGTACAACACTGAAACCATAGTAAGCATTAACCTTACTGAAGTCAAATCTAGTTTTGAGATCAGAGTTCAGGTGGTCTACGAGTGGAATTGTAATAACCCTCTTATAGTATTCAGAGGCATTGGAGGCTGGGAGGTTACATCTGGTAGTCTGTCGGCTAGCAATTCTTGGCATTTTCTCTTCTATGTCAACTTTAGCAGCCAAAGCAACTGCTTGGCTGTACCAGGTGTCATGGTAAAAATTAATTTGATCTCGCACTCTAATTCCTAAACCTTTTAGTGCATCAATCAAATGCATGCCATCCATGACATCATTGACTTTAGACTGTAGCAACTGAGTTACAGGTAGAGTCAAGTCCAAAATATTCCTACTAATAACAAGAGCAACAATAAATTGAAAAGAAGAAATTAGTGCTAAAAAAGATGTTGCTTTAGATGAAGTGGCTGGGTTACACTCTCTCAGCATTTAAGCTCATTTCACTTAAAGTAAAAAAAATTGGGACAAACAATTCCTGGAACAAATCCATTCCATCAACTCGCTCAATCCACCTTGTCCTACAAACATCTTTTAATTTCATTTTGATTGAATCTGGGCAATATTTTAGAACATTTTTCTCAAGAAGCATTTGGCGTCCATCTGACAAGTTAAAAAAGTATGACAATTCCTTGATTTGAGTGAAGGCATTTCTTACTAGAGGAACAGAACAAGAATCGCATATTGCTAAATTTAATCTATGACTATAACAATGAGTGTATATTGCTTTCGAGTTTAGACGTAATATGTGAGCTGAAAGACCATTGATGTGACCAGCAACAGCTCCAGCTCCATCATACCCTTGGCCTCTACAATCATTAACATTTAAAGATAGATCAGTCAGTGCATCCAAAATAATTTTGGCAAGAGCTGCACCAGATAAACCCCATCTGCAGTGCAAAAATCGTACAAAATCTTCCCTTATGTTTCTATCGTCATCAACGAAACGCAAAACAAGAGACATTTGCTCTTTATTTGAAGAATCTGCTGCTTCATCTGCAATAATACTAAAAAATTTGTTTCTTTTAACTTCATCAACAATCTTTTCAGTAATAACCTGGGCACAACATTTGATTAAGTCATTTTGAGTGGTCTTGGAAATATAGGAAGCATTTTTTGGACAATTTTTTAAATGTTCTTCAATGACACTATCACCCCCTCGAACCCTATAATGCAAAAGTTCAACAAAATTACCAACACCTCCTTGGGAGTAGGACCCAACCTCAGGATGATATTTTGAATCATCACGATGTCCTCGCAATGGCAAACCAAGACGACCACACAGCTTAATGGTATCAACAATTGGTACAAGCTTTTTCCGGTTTTCAAGAATTTGTTTCTTTGCATTCTCATCAACCATTACATCAATTGGTTGGATCTCACCCGATGCTTGACCAATAAGTTTTGTAAATAAATTTGATGTACTTTCATGCAATCCTGCTTTTGAAATAGCCTTCGACCCCAAACCAACATGGCGTCTAAAACAAGCACATGCATCATTCCAGTATGACATTGGCTCAGAAAATAGTTTTCTAATTTTTGTATTTTTTACTGGATACCGATCCCCAAACAAGACACAAGGAAGACAAAATGCACCATCTAAACTAGGAGAGTAACATAACCATGAGTAATCTTTGAACCATTTATAAAGAAAAGATCTACCATCAGTTCTTGGAAAAGAAAAAGACTCGTCAGGCTTAAAAACATTTTGGATGAGGTCTAATATCTGTGTATTGTCCATATTTTTGGCTTTTGCTCTGAAATATGCAACATCATATTCATGTCTTAAAATAAAAGTAGGCTTTGGTGTAAGAATGGATTTCTTCTTACTAGCACCTTGCTGCCCACTTGAACTTGTACTAGGTAAAATTACTTTATTACCAACTGTATTAGATTCTGCTTGAGCAGTAGAAGCAGGTGAGAAAAAAGAAGAAATTTTAGGGGAGGCATCCTTACCAGTGCCCCTAACAGGAGCAACATTACAACTTCGCTTTAGAATTTGTGGAGCTGCCTGCCGTGCCTTCCTTTTCACCCTAGTTACCCCAAAGACAATAGGCACAAAATGGTATGGTTTAAATACTTCACCAGCAGTGACTGCACCTTCAAAACTAAACAGTATATGTAGATCATCATTGGGCCGAAACGTGGCAAATGTCCTTTAACCCTGACAAGTGTGAAGTAATGCGTGTATCACATCAACGGGACCTTTCAGTACCCAAGTATTACTTCTCTGGCAAATTACTTAATGCTGTACATCACACTAAAGATTTAGGCATAATTATATCAAACGATCTGAAGTGGAACGACCAAATCAACTCAACAGTCAACAAAGCAAATCGAATTTTGGGACTAATCAAGCGATCAGTTGGCACTTCAAATATAGCTGTTTTTATCAAGTTATACAAAACCTTGGTAAGACCAATATTAGAATACGCAACACCTGTCTGGTCCCCTTACTTGGTTAAAGACGTAAAAGCTCTTGAGAGTATTCAAAGAAGAGCGTCAAGATTAGCTCTCAAACAAAAACGTGGAGAAATGCCATATGAAGAGCGTTGTGAATTGTTAAAATGGAATACTCTTGAAAAACGCAGAACTTATTTCTCATTAATTGAATGTTACAAAACAGTGTTTAACCTTAATGGTATAAAATTTGAAGAAGTCTTAAGTTATAAACACTTAAATAAGACAAGAGCAAACCATAAGTTCTCCTTATATACTAAATTATCAAAAATAAACTGTTACAAGAACTCATTTTTTGTAAGAATTATTAAGTTATGGAACTCTTTACCGTCAAAAGTTGTAGAAGCTATAAATTTTAAATCGTTTAAAGGTCAACTTCGGTTGTACCTAAATTTGTACTAGGCAAACATTTTTCATTTTATATTTAAATTTTATAATTTTTATCTGTAAAGAACATTTATATACTCTATTAATTTAGGGGATTTTATTATAGGGTTAACCTCCTAAATCTCCTGCTAGGACTTAATATATTATTTATTACCATGTATTAAGTTCCTTGAATAAATCTATTGATTGATTGATTGATGCAGTTGCCAAAGGAAGACGAGGGTTTACTTGTTGATTAAATAGTAATTTAAACCTAAGTTCTCCACAGTCCGGATAGAACAAAGTAATATTTCTATTTGTAACTGAAGAGAGACCAAGTATACAAAGAAAGCTTGCCCATTTTTAATTCTCACAGTTGGAAATGGCTTCTACCCTAACTAGGTTTTCTCCAGATAAACCAGAATCCAAGCTATCAAATGAAACGGACATAGGCAAAAGATTGTTTACACTACTACATACTTTCTCTTTGTGCTTTGCAAAGATAGAATGAAAAGATGGATGATTACAATAAAAGGTGGCATTTAAAAAAAGCTCAATTGATACCGTAACCCTCAGTGTTTCAATAAGGTAATTATCTCCTACCAAGGCCAAGGACGCAGAGCTATAAAGACAATTCCCAGAAGCTTCAGACCTAAAATATTAAGATAACATAATTCCATCAGAAATCTTGAACTGAGGACGAATGTAAACTACTGTGGAAAGGCAATCTGTGACAAATAATACAAAATTTGTAGTACTTCGCATACTAGCGAGTATCTAGAATTGAGACACTACTAAGTAGACGTATATACATAATACATGAAGCTTTAGCGTTGGTTTATGAATATTAATAAAACCAGTGTGCTCTGCTCAACGCAGATTATGCTAATATGAAAGGATATCTAATCAACAAAGGAAGCTAACATGACAGGCAGACTAAGTAACATCGATATTGAATTCATATTGATAAACCACTGTATAGATAAGCTTACCTTAGAGCGACATATGGCTTGCTCTTGTCCGCCTTCACGTGCTGTGGTAAATAAGTCGTCTCAGCACCGATATCTCGGTATAATGTCTTCCCAATCTTCGGGAAATGCTCTCCGGCCGCCAGTACTCGACAAGCACTCATTCTCGCAGACAAATCAACATACATTTGCCGCAAAAGGACATCATCGTTGCTTTTTAAAGCACACAACGCACGATCTAACAAGCATGTAGAAGCCATGATCGAACAGAATTAGACTGAACGAAGACCTTGCAGACCGCATTTTGCAGGGTTCCGGTACGGCATACTTTCGGCAAAGCAATCAACCAATCAGATTCAACGATTCGCCTCGTTTTAGCCAATCACAATGGCTAAATCGGCCTAAATCCTGCAAAAATCTAAACCAGTCAGCGCTCGCGATTTGGCTGTTTTGGACCAATGAGAATGGCTAAATCGGCCTAAATCCTGCAAAAATCTAAACCAGTCAGCGCTCGCGATTTGGCTGTTTTGGACCAATGAGAATGGCTAAATCGGCCTAAATCCTGCAAGAATCGGCCTAAATCCTGCAAAATCTAAACCAGTCAGCGCTCGAGTTTTGGCTGTTTTGGACTAATGAGAATGAGAATGGCTAAATCGGCTTAAATCCTGCAACACGTAACGTTACGTAATGTTACTTCACTTCTAAGCATAAATATAATATAATATAAAATACAATTTTCGTTTAACAATTTTCACGTTAGTCATCTGACTTACTTGACTAACGCTAAATCCGCCCCGCTAGATTTTTTGCTATCGTTCGTCAAAGAGGAGGGTTGATTGCTGATTTCGTTGAAAATAGAGTAACTCGATCAACTCGTGTTCGCAAAAAACAAGCTTTGAAATGAATATGTAAAGCACATTTCGGGAACATAAAAGTATCAAATAAATATCTGAACTTATATTGAGGTAAAAGAAAACGTTTAATCGATCCTGTGAGCTCGACCAGAAAGGACTCGAGGAGTTGAAATCAATTTTCTTTAAGGTCATCTTCGTAAAATGACGTACTAAAACACCAAGTTGAACAACAAATCGCTAGATCGACAAGCTTAGAAGCATATTAAAAACGAAGAAAAGCTCAGAGAACACGCTATTAAAATCGTATTTTGACTTTCGCATGATGAAAATGTCAATAAAGAACAAATACCCGCGCGATTTTTTTGTCAGCGCAGGCAAATTGGCCACCTGTTGTAGTTGCGTGGGTATTAGTAAAGAAACTGAGAGAACAAAGAAGTGAGTCAGGGTATTTCGTATTAGCTTTTGTGAAAACATTATTAAACCAATGTTATGTAAACTAACCCGTACCCTGGGTGCCAGAGGTTTTTCGACGCTCGTGGGGGATAACGAGGACACACGAGGAAGCCAGGCGGGGCCAACCTGGAAGGCGAGCGCGAAAAACCGCTGGAACACCGAGCCGTGTTTTACTGTTTTGATTTGAAATTTGAAACCGCCGTACCCGAGGGCCGTACTGGTAATGATATTTTAACAATCCAGAGTCAAGTCTATTTTGTATTTCTCAAACAAGTAATAATGCTATCGTCCCGACAGCCTTCTATACATTAAACCACTAAAAATTTCTCAAATTTAATAAAACTGGTTTGATTTTAGTTCGGGCGACGTGACGCTGCTCGATATTCACTATAAACTTTCAATCCGCCGTCTGTTACTTGTCATGCAGACACTCAGACAGTTATAACTTCCAAACTATGCATTGTTGAACGATATCTTGTACGTATGTTGTTATAAATTTCATAAGCTTCCCTTTGATGTATGGCTTATGTTTCTGGGTTATATATAACTTTTTCAAATGTCCAAAATGTTCACTCAATAATAAATAAATATTTATTTACTTAACGTCTCACATGAAGTCGGTTATAGAATTTCAGATATTTAATTATATTAAACGCAGGAACTTGAACGACTTGAACTACACTTCAAATGAAAGCTTATAGATTTCTAACAACATACGTACAGGATATATTTCAACGATGCTATCTTGCTGCATGGTTGTTATATATATTTTCAATGAAGAAGACGTCTCGTCGCTGAACGCTTTGATGCTCCTTGAGCTCGTAACGAGTCAAGACTTGTCCCACGTAATCAAAAAACTCCTCACGAGAGAGCAAAGGCATTCCAAAAAAAGTGTGAGTTGTATATCAACGTGACGCGAAAGTATAGGCTCCAAAACAGAGAGAGAATATATATACAAGGAAATGCACCTTCTAGACGATGTTTAATATTACACTCATGTTAGTAATAGAGGGGTGCGATAGCCAATGAAACTTATTATTAAAAAAACATCCTTCGCTTGACCAATCAACGTCTTACGTCCAGATTTTGGAACGTACTGTTTTCATTGGCTCGGCGCGATCAGAGAAACGGCTCGGTGTTCCAGAGGTTCTTCGGCTCGCTCTGCGAATTTACCGTCATAATCAACAATAACAACAACAACAACAACAACAACAACAACAACAACAACAACAACAACAACAACAACAACAACAACAACAACAACAACAACAACAACAACAACAACAACAACAACAACAACAACAACAACAACAACAACAACAACAACAACAACAACAACAACAACAAAAACAACAACAACAGCAGCAGTAAACAAGAAATCCATCGGCACCACCACCACTACCACCACCACCAACAACAACAACAACAACAACAACAACAACAACAACAACAACAACAACAACAACAGCATCAACAACATTTGTTTTCATTCTTGAAGGTCTTTTAGACTAAAAGCAAAACGTCTATTAAAGAATCTTTTGGTAATTGGCGAAAAAGGCTGTGACCAATATTCAGCAGGGATTGGAAACATTGCATATGTGAAAGATTTGCAGACAGAAAGTATTGTCACTACAAACCTTCAATGTTCCATATTTGGCTTTGCTCATCACCCAGCATTAAAGTTTGGATGGGTAGTTATTTTATCAGTGTGTCTTTTGTTATATAATAAAACAATTTTGATTGCACGACGGTATTTTATTTAATTCTCTGATATTTGTACGTGTTGTATTGTTTGTCTGTTCAACAATTGTCTTTCAATGTGTATCGTTTTATAAATATTCTAATTGTGTTTAAAATGATATTTTACAGTCTATGATGAACTCTTGTTTGCAAAAACCTTGTTCCAATGGATTTGCTTTTCTTGATCATCCTAACATTAAGTTGCGGACTGACACTTCGGGAGCCTTCAGGTAATCTAGTTATAATTTTACAAACGTTGCTAGGCGAGTACTCGCATACAAGAAAGCAAAAAATAACAATAAGTGTGTATTAAGCACCTAACCCGAAGTTTATTAGCGCCGGATATAGAATCCTTAGGGCGAAACCTATTTATAACATGCATGATCAAGGAAGTTTTGTAAATAATTCAATAGGAAATTAGCTTGTGAGTTAAACATAATTTAATTAAGTACATAAACAAAAAAAATTGTTCTATTGTCATTGCGAGGTTTATATAAGGTTGGAAGGTTTATAACATATTTATAAACTGCGGTACATCAACGAAAACCGACTTAATCATATTATAACATCAAACAAAGACAGAGACTGACGATGAAGTTGAAACTTGTTTTCTTGGAACAGTTACAGTGTTACTGGAAATGTTTCTGGGATTCATCAAGATTCAACGGCGTTTGTCGGTTGTGATAATAATAAGGTAAGTGTTTTCTATAACCAAGAATTGACTTGTATAGTAGACCTATATATATATTTTAATTTTAGTTATATTAAACAATTATATTTTTAGTGTTGTGCTTGTTATGGTCCTTTGGGTGGTACGGGAAATTACTGTGGTAATAATTGCCAAGCTAAACCTGGAGGAACTATTACAAAAAATGTGTATACATGGTTTTGGGTGAGATCTGCTCTTCCGAAAAGAGTCTGGAACAAATGCATGGAGTACCAGGTTACTGCAGATAATGGAGACATTGTATGGTACAAGTTAAAAGAGGGAAGTGGAGTACCAAAAAAGGTTAGTGTCCAAGACCGTTCTCGTGAAAAGTTTAAATCCGTGGAGAAACTTGTAAGGGGGGGGGGGGTTACAGTTGTTTTAAGGCCAAGTTAGAAGACTAGTAATGTGTTCTATAGAACACAGGCATGCATATGCTATAACTCCCGAGCCCGGGCGGAGGGCCGAAGGCTCGGAGCCCCGGTGAGGGTGCTAATATCGACGTGCGTGGAGTCCACTTACACGCGAAATTACACGCGAAGGGGAAAGAAATTCTGCGAGATGTTTATATATATATATATATATATACATCAAATCGCCAACTTCCGCGGCTCAAGCGAAATAAAACCTTTGTCAGAAAAATTGCTTTACAAATGACCGAAAAAGGAAAGCTAAGAAGAGATGTTGCAGTGGGATGAACCAAACAATATTTAACACGACTAGAAACCATTGAAAAAGCATGAAAAATTGCTATAAAGGTCGGAAAAGATACCGCCAAATGTGACTGAAAAAACAAAAAGATGTTTCTTCGTGTGTCTGTTCAGAGCCAGCAAAAGACTTATGCACTGATATATCTTGGCTCGAGAGAGAACAGTGAATTGAAGGGGAACACCAACACAAACAGCTTTTCACATTTTGAAGAGAATTGATTGCTTTTTGCTAAGAACCGAACGAGAAAACCACGGAAACCAAACGCCGTAGCCCGTATGGCAGCGTTTGCAGCATCTGAGAAGAGCCAAAAGAAAATTTATCGGTGAGCAGTGATTCGTATTTAACTTACCAGCTTTCTTTAGCTGATTAGAATCGGTATATATCCAAAACCTTCTCAGTATTAAACTTAGTTAAAACTGCAAAAATCTTGTCAAATAATATACATTTTCTCAGGCGTTTTTTCCATGGTTCGAGTGAAACTTTACATTATAGTTCTTCCCTGGTTAGTTTTTCCTCTCTTATACCTATAGTTTTCAGGCTGTTACCTACGTTGTTTTCTGTTCTGACGTTTTTCTTTGAGGTTCAACATTATATTTGGAACATGAGGAATCATATTCAAACAGTTTAATATGCACCTTGATATAAGCGTCTGTAATTATTGTTTGTTTTTGCTATCAGTTTCTGGTGCTAGGTCGTGACACAAGTTTTTCCTCAGCCATGCACTGCTTTATTATTTTGGAATAAAACATTGCTTTGGAAATTGGTCAATAATAGAAAACTACATTCATAAAAGTGATAAAACAGGATGTAAAGGAGGCCAGGAGGGTTTTATATTTGTATACAAAAACAGTTTAATCGGGGGGTGTATTTATGTATATTTAACGTATTAAAAGCGGGCGAGGGGTTGTTGCGTTTATGTATTCCTAGTTACAATACTAAGGGTCTATAGAAGATGCCTCCAACTTTGTTTTACATTTACATTTACAACTTGCTTATAAATAAATCTAAAGATATTCTGACGTGTATCATTCTATGTTCTTGTTTTATAACAACAAAATTAGGTAATTTATGGCTTTCAGATTACTCTTAAATACTTGCTTCAAAATGCGGGAAATAGTGTTCCAGAGACCCTAGAAATCCAAAATTTTACAGGGGGGGTGCCCCTTGACCCCCCTAGGAGTTCGATACGTCCCTGATAATTCTGCATATTTTCTTTTTAGTTAATAAATCCAATTTTGAAATTCTTTTTAAGTGTGTATTTAATATTAATATATATTATTATATAGGGGAAAACATTTACAGCTTTAAATTTCTCTAATCTAATAATTTTGTTTTATCGATCAGACAGTCTGTGATCTTGCAGTACAAATAGCATAATATATATTATATATTATTTTCTTAGGGTCGTTGTGCCAAAAACGAAGCTCTCCTGAATGATGGAGTAAGTTTTTAACTAAATAGGATGACTTTTTAATTGCACTCACGGCAAATAATGATATTAATTTAAATTCAATTGCAGCCACAATTGAAAAATTGAGAGATTTCGTTATTCTATTATTTTTAAGTATCCGTTAATTGAAAGTCAATTAAATAGTTGACAATAGTTAATTCATATAGCTTTGTACAAGAACCAGTATACGATATAAACACGAGATTGTTGGCCGGTAACGAAATACAGCCGTTTCAAGCGGAGCTCTTTAACACTACTTGCACACTGCACAGCACTCTACTTTTTTATACGATATATGGGTTGAGGAGATTTCTCTAATGCTGGTTCGACAATTCAAGATACACAGTCTATAGTTTAATTCTTACTTTCCTTTAACTTACAACCGTTTACAATCACGGTTCGTATACAATCTCTGTCTAATCCTATCACTACAAAACCTTTTAAGCATGCACTTACAAAAGAATATTATCTACCCATTGATTGACATGCGGGAAATAACTGACATAACTGACATTCTTGTACCAAACAATCACGCATTAATGACCACGTAAAATAGGATTTCTTAATACATAAAAATCAGATACCTGCATGTACTAAATCATAAGTCTTATATGAATAAATGTTCTTAATTAAATGTTCGTTATTATTACAAATATTATATATTATTACAAATAAATTCCACAATATGAACTAATAACTATTGCTACTTGAAATTCGATTTCCAATACACGTCCCACTTTCTATAAAGTTTCCTTTTTGAATCAAAGCCTCTTTTTTCTAGATTGTCGTTGTTCCTGATAGCGCTGCTGCCAAAAAAATACCATCTGTTCCTGGACTGATGGAGTATCGTAAAGATAACAAGAAACTTTATGTAAGAGCAAATAAAACTTGGAACGTAGTTGCACAAGAGAACAAGGTAATGTAGAAGCATTCGGTTTTAATACTATATAAAGTGGACGAATAGACCAAAATTTTTGTTGTTTTTGTTTTCGTTATGTAAAATGATGTTCTGTATGCGTTTGGTGTTATGCATATCCCAGAATGAGTACTTTTAAATTAATTTTCCTTCTCGGGATTAACTTTTCTTCTTAGTATTAAACGATCTGTTCTATAGTATAACTTCGTTCTCAAGAGATTTATTGAATTGTTTGATGTGCACAGCGAATAAAACGCGCGTTTTTTTTTGTGCTTGGGCTGTACACTGCTGCAATTTAATTGAGTTCATAGTAAACAATTTCTTGTAGCTTTTACCACTTACCTATTGAGAATAAGCAGAGTTTAGTTGCGTTTTCTTAATTTTGAATTTGAACTACTAATTATAAGGTTCTTAAAAAGACATCAGAAATGGTTGAACCCAAGCTGAAGGAATTTGAAAAAAGACTTGACAATCAAAATCAGGCAAGTTTTTAAAAAAAATTTCTTTAAATAACTTATAGGGTTACCTTTAGTAGAATGTCTATCTTTCCAGCTATATCACATTCTATTTTATTTTCAAAGGTTGATAATAGGCTAAACGCAGAGCTCTCTCGACTTGAAACATGGCTGGGAAATGTGAATCAGACTTTACATAGTATGTCCGCAGGTTTGTACTTTAAAATAACCTTAGCTTTAATAACTTCTTATTAACCGAGAGTGCGGTCATTACGGAGAAATATTAAAACGAGGTCTGATATTTTCCGTAATGATCAAGGAGGTGGGGTTAAGAAGTTTATTATATGTCTTTTTTTGAAACAACATACTTCCTTACTACCTTACATGACACGTATTTATAGTGTCACCTCGAGCGTGTGACATAGACTCGTGATTTTCAATGTTATGATTCTGGTTATCACTTTTGGAAGCCTAAAACTCACTTCTGAGATTGTTCATCGTCCAACCCATATATGATTTAGTCCTTAGGTTGTTGAATTTACAAACTTTTTGTGGTTTTCTTGTGTAAACGAAATGGCTCGCAAAACCGTAATCGACCGCGGTCGAATATGTAAAATAATCGACCGGCACATGACGCGCCTCAGTTGAGCGGACGAGAACACACGATTTCAACGGAAGTAACTTGTGCAATATAATAATATGCTAATATTCCTAGTTAGTATAATTTCAATCTCGGTTCCAGAGCCCACGTTCCCCACCCGGGAAACGAGAGACTCTGGGATAATCCGTTTCAAATCGTTACGTTATTGGCTGAATAGTGAGCATGAATTGGTCTGAAGTGACCGGAAATAGAATTAATAAAACCAAAATAACAAAGATGTCGGACGACAAGACTCCAGTGAAGACGTTGCCGCGATCGATATCTTCGCCGTATGTGTGTAGATGCTGTAATTAGAGCTTCTCCAGCAACCCCATTGACTTATTTGGGGAAAAGTCAAACAAGGAGAACATACTATCCAGATTCCGCTCGGATATTTACGCATGCGTACCTCAACTGGAATAACAAGAATCCTGTGATTTGAAACGGATTATCCCAGAGTCTCTCGTTTCCCGGGACTGAATTGGGTAGGATTGAAAGGGTAGCCAGTCAAAACGTCCTCATGTCAAAACGTCCCCGGGTCCTTGGGTCCATAGCCAGAAATACGCGACATTTGAGTCTGCAAGACATACGTGTCTTTGTCAGCGTTTTATGTATAGCGCATGAGTATTCGGAATATTTCCTGATATACGATCCGGCAAATTTAATTAAAACAAGCAGACAACAAGCATCAATTCAATACCAAAAGAAATAAAAGTAGTGTGCTGCGTAGGCAGTATTGAAACAACAATCGAAATACAGTAAGGTTAGATAACTGCCGAAACAGAGAACGTAGGAGTCTAACGTTTCGAGCGAAGGCCCTTCGTCAGAGAGAAACGTTTCTCTCTGACGAAGGGCCTTCGCTCGAAACGTTAGACGTTTCTCTCTGACGAAGGGCCTTCGCTCGAAACGTTAGACTCCTACGTTCTCTGTTTCGGCAGTTATCTAACCTTACTATATTTCAATACCAAAAGAGTTGCGATACTGCAGTATGTCACGGAGTTATGGCAATTTTAAAACATGGATGTTTCGATTGTCGACCCAGAAGTGTGTTGGTCATATAGACGAAATCGGAGTTTCGTCTGCGCATACAATTGGAGTCGGAATAAAACGTAGTTCATTTATAACATGAGGCTGAAGTAGCCGTAGTAAATATAACATTTCTGATTTCAGAAACTTTTTAATGTTTAGGTATTCTATAAGGATAAACTTTGCTTATCGATTATCCTTGACAATAATCCTAAACGTAGTGTCTAAAAATAATGAACTCAAAACATGAAAAAACAGTCCCAGCCTATGTTACCTTCCCGTTATGCTTTAATAAACACGATGTAATTTGCATAGGGGCCCAAATTGAATAGGAAATTAATTTGCAAGTGGGCCTAAATGAAACTACGATTTGGTTTATGCTTTCTAAAATACAACAGCGAAATGGACAAACGAAAGTAAGATAAAATGTCAAGCTATTACTTAAACCAGCAACCTCAGACATTGTACTTACAGGAACCGATTTCGCATGTTTGATTTTGTGGATGTTACGACTTCACGAGCGATTTTAAATATGTAACTAGGAGTTTAATTCGTACTAACACAGACTAAACCATAGAGAACCAACACGATTTTATATATTTTCTGAGGGACAACCGAAAATTTGCCAATAGGGCTCAATTTTTAGTCCATGATATTCTTCAACATTAACCTTAACAAGATCTGATTTCGCATTTCGAGAAACAGCACATCATCTTTGTCTAGCTATTTCAAACAAATACGCGTGCCCCTATATAATTTCATATACAAATTGTGCGTGTTCAATGAGCCACATTGACCCGCGACGGGGTGTTGCGCAATCGTATGTCGCGTATTTCTGGCCATGCAAAACGTTCCCGGGTCCTAATGTCAAAACGTCCCCGGGTCGTACGGTCAAAACGTCCTCTGGTCAAAACGTCCTCGTGTCCTAGGAAACATCACCTTTATATATTACCTTATACATACTTATCTTTGTCCAAACACAGTTGTCGCTATCCGGTCGTTTCGCTACAGAATCGTTTTGTTATACAAGTCGTTTCGCTGCATATTCGCTAGCTTTTTATATTATATGTTAGTTAGTTTCAGAAATTGCAGTTTGATCTTAGCAATAATTAGGACTGGGCACAGTCTAAGGTACAATTACCTTAAATAACCTTGCTCTGCTATCTGAGTTCTGAGTGGCCCAATGGTTAGAGCGTCTGGCTAGCATTCAGAAGGTTGCGGGTTCGAGTCCGCTTAGAGCTCAGAGTTTTCCTGAGTATTACCAACTAACACAGCCTGTACAGTAAACAACTGACAATTATTTTTATATGTTGTTTATATTAAAAAGCAAAAATATATAGAAATCGAGCGTAAACATTACAAAGGACATGAAGTACATTTTATTAAACTACACTTTAATAAAAATCGACTGAGCAATTTCTCTGGTACGAGGGTCACTGCATAGAGTGGTGGCTACTGCATATTGCATATAAGGAATTGTTTTTAAAAATGTAGTTTTTGAAGAGCGAGACTGGTATTTAGTCGAGACTGCACTGGTACTTACTCGGTTGTCTCCCCCCGGCCCGGAGCTAGTAATATTAAATTGCTATATTACCAACAACTCTCGAGGTGCACTTTAACTACCATTCGTCTTCGAACACTCGGCAAGGTATATAAATAATATTGAAATTATATCGACAAATGCTTAAACTTTACTGGAAAAATTCTGGGAAAATACTTTTCAAAATCATTCACAAGATAAAAACAAAGGAAATCAGAACGAAGACGGAGTTTGGATATGTCGTCAAACACTTGCAAATATTAAGCCAACTTTCGCATCACATTTCTCTGAAAATACTGACTTATTTCAGAAGCTATATCGAAAATTGATATCAAACACATCGAAGATCATAGTTAAAAACTTTCGCTTAGCCTAATTGGTTTTTCAACACTGACTTCTCGGTGTTTGATATCAGATAAAACACTCCTTTTCGTGTATGATATATTATTTCACACCTAAATTGAGCATTTCGTTTAAAAATGTATCTGTCTGATTTAGTATTATATAATTTTCTTCAGTTACAACTCCCTTTGCCTGTATCCACTGGGGCGTGTTTTGTCAAAACTAATTACGGGTGGCGTGTGCTGTTAGCGCGCTGCCTCTCACCAAAAGTTAAGCCCGGTTAGACGGGGTTAGTACTTGGATGGGTGACCGCTTGGGAATGACCCCGTTGTCGAGCTGGAAACTAATGTGAGTAGAGTTGTAGTTGATCTCTCCTGTGCTTCGAGGGTTTTTCGCCGGGTTCTCCGGTTTTCCTCCCTCCGCAAAACCAACACTTACATGATGGCAGTCATGTTCAATTGGGGCATTTCGCTCTGTTTGACCACCAGTTGCTATAGGCAATAAAGTTATTAAATCTAAAATCTTAAATTTTCAATAATTAAATCACGGAAGTATTTTTTCATTTACAACAATAAAATATTTTCTTTAAATTCTTGCGGATATAACCATGTAAAATTTATTATTTGGCAAGTTCTATATTTAGAAAATTTAATTCTTTATTTCGCAAATTCGTCATTTCAAAAATTTAGTTCCTTAAAAATTTACTTAGCGAATTCCTTATTTAGAAAATCCGTCACTTCGCAAGCTTTGCATGACAATGTCCTCAGCATCACAGCACAAAAAGCTTATCTAAATAGAGAATTTTAACATGGTAGTATCCGCGAGAATTTACTAATTTACCACTGCTAAATATGATATTCTATATATTTAAAATGGGTTGTTGTAACTAACAACACCGACTTAAGTTATTTTGATTAATTGATCCCCTAACATTTATGGAACAAAAAATATTGCAAAAAAAATAATGCTATCCTGAAAACTCAAGATATGAGTTAAAACAAGTGGAAAAGACGGCTTTGAAATAGAGTCGAAATACTAAAATTTCACAACAGTTTCACTTGTTTCAACTCATATCTTGGGTTTTCAAGATGGCATTATTTTTTGGAATTTGTTTTATTCTATACCTTTTCAAGTTGTCCGCTGGTCTAGGTGCCTGATCCTAATTCTCAGTCTAAGCAAACTATGCCACTGCACAGAGTTGCAGAAGACATGTTTTTCTTCATTGCAATTTGTAATGCACCTCTTTTTTTAAGTTATATTTCCTCTGCCGGAATGCTCTAGCTACTCGTCGCTTACGGATGCCAATCGGAACGAAAAATATACTTCTGGCACTGATTTGTGCGACAACGGTCTTTCCTCGGGATGGTACAGGTTTGAAGGTAAAGCTGGGACAAGGATGCCTACTACGTGCGTACCTGCATACCGATGCAGAACTGATGCCCCTGGATGGATGAATGGCAAGCACCCAGCTGTCAATGATGGCAAAGTCACTCGCACAGTGTGCTTCAGCTACAGAGGGAATTGCTGCTCGTGGTCAACAAGTATCGAGGTTATAAATTGTGGATATTTTTATATCTACAAACTTGCCAGTCCTCCTACCTGTTCTTTGAGATATTGTGGCTCGGATAACTAAACTAAAAGTGTTAACCTAGACATTCTTTGATATCAGAATAAAAAGTTCTGGAAGTCACAAATGCGTGTTTTTTTCTTGGTACATTTAATTTAATTCCTTTTTCACAATCACACATAGGAAATAACACTGCTCGGCAAGAATTAAGAAAAATCGCACGCGTGTTTGGCGACTGGTTGGCGCATGTGCTTTCTCACTTCCGCAACCCAGTAACGGTTTGATATTTGGTCGGTGCATTTATTTGATTAAAACGCCACGTAGACCGCATTTGAGAAGAGTGTTTTCATTTTGACTCTATAAAACACCACAAATTTTCTCCGGGTGTTCCGGTTTCCTCCTGTAGTAACACGTGACCAATGAGGAACGCCGCTCTTACTGGACCTCTGGCAGGGTTCATTCTAAGGCGTCCCATTTTCCAAAGTGGGCAGTTCTGAGTAAAAAATGGAAAAATTCTAAATTAAAAACTGGTCAGTTCTAAATTTTTACTTAAAATTTCCTCATTTACTCCTTTATATATCTACTGTTGCTTCGCAAAGTATTCTTATTTTTGTTGAGTGCCCGTTTGCTAAAAGGGATTCTTCTAGTGGGGGGGGGGGGGGGGGGGGGGGGATGTAGCATGCTGTCGGAAGTCTCGGAAGGACCATATCCTCCATTCTGAGGAGCGATTTTCAAGAATTCCAAGCGTCATAAAATGTCATAAAAATTAGTTAAAATACAACACATTTCTGACTGTTTCGCTTTGTCTCATGTCATGAGTCTGTTGACACTGTTTTATTTAATTACATTAAAATTAATTCACATTAATTTTAGATACATATTGGAGGTATTTCACCAAACGTCTCTGAATTCAATAATCACTCACCCCCCCCCCCCCCAATAGTTAAAGTATTCTCTCCCCCTGGAGTATGTATTTTCATTTTGATCAATTCTGGTGTGCATAGATAATGACGGGACTGGATAGGAAACTTAAAATTATGTTACGAAACCGGAAACGATGTTTGCGCAACTTGCTATGGTAATTATACACTTATAAGCGGCTAATGCACCTAATTACGGGTGGTTCCACATGGCTAAAATCAGACACTATGCTGAACTTAAGTATATTATATACACTATTGTTTAATTTCAGCAATAGCTGATCGTGGCCATGTCGGACCACCCGTTAGGTGCTCGCTAATAATTGTATAATTACCATACCAAGTTGTGCAAACATCGTTTCTGGTTTCGTAACATCGTTTTAAGTTTCCTATCCAGTTCAATTCCCATTCCATTTATCTTTGTTGTGTTTGAAGCCGCTACTCTATCGCTGACTCAGCTGCGACTATGCCGCGATGTCCTCGCGGAAAACCTACTCCTTTCCAGCCTGGTTCCCAGGCCTCTCTTCTTTAACGTTGAACGGCAGATCGAAATTGTAAGAGGCCTGAAGTGAAATGTTTAGCTTGGACCCAAGTCTGGCCCCAAATTATCCAGGCGCCAGCCGGCCGTACCAAGGAAAAACAAGGCAGATAAGAAGTACAGATAACACTCACCTCGGTCTGCACAATTCTTTATAACATCATATAGCAAGGTTGGTCTATACTGCCGGAAAGTGAAAGTAGCATATTTCGATTTGTATAAAAGTATTTCAACACAATCACTTCCTACGCAGCACACTACTTTTATAATAAAGCGATACTCTCGTATGTAACAAACTTTTAAGTAATGTAAAATAAAGAAACCTATTCGCTTGCTATCTCCTCTCAAGAAGAGGTTCGCCCTCGTTCATATTTTTCTAATTTTGAGGAGAATCCGAGCTCAATCAGGATCACGATTATGGATAAAGATGAATCATTTTCCGATAGTCCTCCCGCTCGGTCCCTATCAAGAGAAAAGAGGACTAGGGACTAGTCTGACTCTTTTCAAAAGTGAGGTCTTGTAGAAGCACTGTCTGGTGTTAATACTATTAAAATAAAAATAGCTATGAAATACGGCTTTAGAAGACATAAAGCCGTTTTGGATTGTGTATGATATGATTGTACGAAATAAAAATAATTAACGATAATCGTAGGGATTTATCTATTGTTTCAAGTTTCTGAACTGAAGATACTGTAGGAGTGTTTGAAAAGAAATAGCAGCTGAAGAGAACTGGCCTGTAAGAGATTGGACGTGGGGAAATGGTGAATTGCAGTAAAACCCCGCATATAAGAACCTAGTGAATTAGTACGCTAAAAAACTGGCATTTAAATTCCCATAGGAACCTGTTGTGCTTAAAAACAGGCGGGATGTATTTCGCGTTGCCCGCCTGCCGCTCGCGCCCGAACCCCCTAATACCGCCAGCTACGCAGGCTAGCGGTGTCAAGGCAGACGCCGGCGCCAAGCGGCCAAAGCGCGTAGCCGTCACTGTCCTTTCTCGTCCCGCTAACACGGTGGAGAAAAACATTTTATTTTGCCGTTTTTGTTTTGAATTTTAGCGTTTCGGTCCAATTTATGCACCTATATTCTGTCAAACACAAATTTTGTGGGGAATGAAACACGTTTAGCGGTAATCCCCGCAGCCGTTTTCGAGTTATCAGAACATAGAAGAGGAGAAACACAGACACATACAGAGATAGCGGTATTATTATATAGATTACGTATTTTCCCCGTTCTGCGCTCCATCATTTCCTGTTTATGTCACGCTACAACTCATCTTTCGCATTTAATTTTTTCACTGCAAACATTTTGAAAATACTTACTACATATTTATCTTCGTATCCCTGTTCTAAATGCCGTCGAAAAGATTTAATGTCGCCCAAAAGAGTTGTTGTCTTGCTAATATTTAAATCGACCACAAAACAACCCGTTCCTTTTTCTGTTCTCGCACGCTACAATTCGTTTTTCGCAATTTTTCTCAAATTTTTTTCTAACCAAAGTTTTATTGACCTATAATGTGCACGTTCCAGAGTACTATCGAGTAGTCGGTGCGCATAGTCGTTCTTGAGCCTTTAGGGGACAAATGGCCAGACGGAAGTGGGCTTACAATATTATAATATAGATAAGCTCAAATTTACCACTGGCCCTGCAGGCTCGTCACGAAATGTAATATACGTCAAACTTGTACAATAGTGTTAGCATTAACGATACAGGAGAGTTACTCCAATATTCAATATTATGAACATTTTGCTTTTTCATTGCCTGAAAACTATAAGAAAACAACCTGTTTCTTAAAAAATATATAATTAAGCTGCTTGTTTTTATTTTAAAAACATTATATATAGCTTATACTAATCATAAAGCAAATAATTAATGCGGCGGGCACTATTGCTCCAGTTTAAAGGTCACAGTTGTCCCGTAGACCTCACTTTTTGTATGCTGATGTATATGTAGAATCTTGCCTTAAAGTCCATTGGGGAAAATTTATGCCAAATCACCATAGGGTCCAACTATTGCTATTGCTATTGTCACGACAGTAAAACCATGATTGGTTGAGCTGCAATGTCAAGAACTCGTGGTTTCTGCTTCACTGGGATTTACTAACACGAGAAACCGTAAAATAATGCGAACACGAGGCCAAAAACCCCTCGCATTCGTTCGTTACATGATTACTTCTCAAACTCGTTAATAATTCATGAGAATGCAAGCCACATATTTTCAAGTCACATTTTGAGATTTGACACCCAATAAAGAACGACGTAATTTTGATATCGAATCAAACCACCTTTGGAAAAAGTTTCAACCAATCAAATTACTTTAACCCTAACATTCCATGGGTTCAATTTTAAAGTTAGGGATATCATTAATCAGAATTTTCACATTTTACAACGTCAACCATAAACCATTTTCACCGCTAACTATTTGATATCATTTCGCGGTAATAAAAACATATAGTTAATACATATAGTGCCCTAAAACAAAACACTTTGGAACTAGAGGGAATTAATATTTTCTTGCTGTCGTTCCCGTTGCTACACATGTCGTTTCCTTAATCCTAGCACAGTCATCGCTGCACTATCAAAGTTAAGATATTTTGTGGCTCTTCAGTTTCTGGCTTTAACTTTCAAATTCATGTCCTTGATTGGATGCGTCTCAAAGCTATTTATGCATATGCATGTTAAACTTGAAATATAGAAATAACTTGTCAATCTTTCATAAAACGAAAAAGTCACGGCTTTAGCCTAGAATCTTCACTAAGACAAACAACGTCGGTGCGAATAAATTTTATTTATAATCTTACGAGAGTTCAGTTTTATGAAAAGTGATTCAACTCAAGTAATTACTGTCGTAGCAATAGAATTGTTCAAAATGTTGTTAGTTAGTTTCTCATTTTGACCAATTCATTTGCCGAAGTTTGTTGAAAAACTTCCTGCTTTAATTTGATTGAATGTTTAACTGACAATCGTATTTCCCTTTGGTTGTTCAAAAAATAGAAATCAAAAGAGTAAGTTAACTGAGGCAACTATACCAACTCGTGCATGGTTCATGTTTCACCTGGGTTTCCAAACACTTGAAAACATGCAATGAAGCCACGAGGTCGTTCTTGACATAGACAATTAAAATGAAAGCTTTCTGTGGGATGTCACATTGTCATTACTAATCAGATGTTCACATATAGAAACGTTGGCTTGTCGTACTTCACTTCATCAACACTCAAGTCGCGAAGACGAAGAAATCTGCGAGATAATTTCATACAGGTAAAACAGGCCTATTTATATATATATATATTTATTTACCTCTTGTTTCCTAACATTTCTAACATTTTGGCCTACATTTCGTTACATTATTTGATCTAAAATGTTTAGCTCAATTAGCTGTTTAAGTTTGTTTGGTTGATTAATTTATTTTTTAAATTTCTTCTATAATGCTAATTCTCTTGTTTTATGTTAAATTTTACATCTGAATGTTAACACTTTTTCCTTTCGTGTTCAGACAATTGTAGAATGTATTTCAAGATTTTCTTGATCTTTTTGTCATTATTTGAATGTGCTTTTTCCAAGGTAAGGCAGGCTTTAATTAAAAACTAAGTACTAGTACCAGGGGGTTCCCTATTGACGAGTAAAATCGTCTGCCATTAGCCAGAGTAAAATACTAATAAAAGTACGTGCATGCATGCTTGGTACTAAAAGGGCTAAATTGTTGTTTCTATAGATTTCGATTAACAGTTTGACAACGATTTAAATACACAGGGATATTGAACTGTAAAGTAACTATGTGCAGCCATTTATTTTGAGTGGAACCCAACGAAGACTAAATATTAACCATCGTTACAAACTGACTTGTACGAAAGTTGCCGAATTGGAACATTTGCTTAAAATCCCCTCCCATTTCTCAGCCGAAAGTCGAATCGTTACGCAAATTGAAGGACAAGGGTTGTTTTTTCTATTTTTTAAGATAAATTTTAGAGTTTAAATGATAAATTTTAAAGATACTGGCACTTCATTTTATCCATTTTAAAGATCTTGAAAAGTCTTACAATTGTATTCCCATGAATGAAAAATGGGACGCCGACGGCAAAAAAAATGTTTTAAAATATATGTAAAAATATATAATTATTAAGCCTGCTTAGAATAAAAAGATTTGGATGTGGCAATACTTGAAAATAGCCTGGTGGAAACCTTCAAAAAGTTAAAATTTCACTGCTGAAAACTGTGCATTATTAATATACTTTTTCTTTACTGTACTTAAACATATTTTCTTTTCAAAGGTTATTGAAAACGATGAAAATTTTAACCCACAACCTTACAATAAAACCAACCATGGCAAGACAAAGTTGTTTAAGGACCGACAATCCAACGACAAACTTCTATTTTGTACCGCCGACAATGGTTTTTACAGCTGGAAAGCAGTTGATGGTACGTAAAATTTAACAGTAATAAATTATGTTAGAAATATGTGTTTGAAACAACTCCTCGCTCTGGCTATCGCTGCATTATCTAAATTCAAATTCGTATAACTATCAACAGAAATACGGATAGTGAAATCCTTTTTTTTAATATAAACCATATGCAGTAGCACGTTCCTACGTATTCTATAACGCCAGGTTATTATGCTCTGTTCAACACCGTGGAGACAATTTTACTGTCTAAGATCCGACTATTTTACTCTGTCCAACACCAGACTATTTTACTCTGATTAAAACACCGAACTATTTTACTCTGTCTAACACCAGACTATTTTACTGTGTCTAACACCAGACTATTTTACTCTGTCTAACACCAGACTATTTTACTCTGACTAACACCGAACTACTTTACTCTGTCTAACACCAGACTATTTTTCTCTGACTAAAACACCGAACTATTTTACTCTGTCTAACGCCAGACTATTTTATTCTGTCTACAGTACCAGACTATTTTATTGTGTCTAACACCAAACTGTTTTACTCTGTTTAACATCAGACTATTGTATTGTGTCTGACAACAGACTATTTTACTCTGTCTAACACCAGACTATTTTACTCTGTTTAATTAACATAAGACTATTTTACTGTGTCTAACACCAAACTATTTTAGTCTGTCTCACATTAAACAACTTTACTTTTGCCTAAAACCAGACTATTTTACTTTGTCTAGATTATTTTACTCTGACTAACACCGAACTATTTTACTCTGTCTAACACCAGACTATTTTACTCTGACTAGCACCAGACTATTTTACTCTGTCTAACACAAGACTATTTTACCCTGACTAACACCAGACTATTTCAATCTGTCTAACACCAGACTATCTTTACTGTGTAACGCCAAATTATTTTACTCTCAAAGTCTTGTTAATGTATACCATAATGACTTTGTGCCACGTTCTTTGCACCATTCTTAAAAACCTTGTGGCAAATATGGAATAGTGAAAAGCTTTTTGCATGCTTCAACTGTTTAAAAACATTCCATCATAACTTATGACATTGTACTTTACAGGATCCCAGTCACGAGGAGAATTTTTCGATCCTGCTTATGACTGCTCTGATGTTCTGAACAACGTCAATGATGCTAGAGATGGATTTTATTGGGTAAACTTTGGGATTGCTAACAAGCCAAGAAAGGTTCGAAATTTTAGCTAACTGAAAATACATATATATCTGATTTAAAAATGAATCTAATGAAAAATTAAATAATTACTTTGTTTCTAAAGTCAATGTTACAACCGATAGCAACAAAATCACATAACTACAACAGTGATATTTTTCTTCTCATGAAACATTGTTCGCCTATTTGATCGAATATATGCATTGATAAACCAACAAATACTAATTATTACATCTTGCATCCGAAATTAGTTAACGATTTTGCTTAAAACTAAACAACTGATAAAATCGCCAACATCTAGTTACTATATTTCCAATTCAGTATTTGATAATTGTTCAATTTACAATGG
Source organism: Paragorgia papillata (assembly GCA_035771165.1). Lineage (NCBI taxonomy): Eukaryota > Metazoa > Cnidaria > Anthozoa > Scleralcyonacea > Coralliidae > Paragorgia > Paragorgia papillata. Next base: position 2,234,499 of record JAWNZC010000022.1, on the reverse strand, counting down.
GAGATTGTAAGCTAATTGCAAGGCTCGTTTAGCACTAACAAAAACCCTATCCGTAATCAGTAAGTGGCTTTACCTCCTAGCTTATATGCTAACCTGACCCAATAACGTGTTTACGTCCTAGCTTATCACACTAAACTGACCTACTAGCGTGTTAAAAGCCCAGCTTATAACGCTATGCTTAGGGAGACAAATTTAATGAAAAATGCTAAGGCCTGCGCAGTATATGGAACTAATCCACGCGCAAAAGTCACGGGAGAAATGGGGGACGAATTATAATATCACATCGGCTGAATTTTGTTTGATCGGTCAATTTAACTCTTATTCTGCCTCGTACCCAGGCGTCTTTTTCGGTCTCCTTGCGCGCTCCGGTTTTTAATCATCGATGCGCGCTCCGGTTTTTAATCGCGCCTGGATACGAGGCAGACTCTTATTAGTATTATATACTATCTAATCAAGCGTATAGTTTACAACGTATATATGTATGCACAAAGTAAAGAATGTATTTTTGTTCATGTTATAGCAACTATACGAAAATATATTTTTAGTTTTGGTTTTAACTTTCATAGAATATTTTGTTTATTATCTTTTATACTTTAAAGGTATGGTGTGACATGACCACTGACGGAGGAGGATACATGCTTATTGGGCGAAAACGAAACGCATCCATGTGGTCAGTTCCTTCAAACGATAAAATAGTTACGCCTTTTGGTTCTCCTCATTGGACAAGTTCTTTTGGTGATGCACCAATTTTGGACTTCAGGGTACAGATGGCAACGAAGGAAAGCTTTTCAGACACAAAAGCGCATTGGTTTGTGACAAACATTTCAAAACTCTTATTAAGTTGTTTATAACGGGTTTTTTTGTTTCTTTTTTCGTTTTATCCCTTTTCGGATTTTCCCATTTCCAACAAATACATTGCGCCAATGCTGTTACCAAGAGCAGAGCAATTAAGAAAAGCAGGTTAACGTTATTTGGAGGGGACCATGCATTCTGCTTTCATTCATTGCAACCATTACAACACGTCATTTTAGTTTCTCTTAGTAGGAACGTTTGCTTCTCAAATAGAATTTCCTCCCTATATACCATCTTAAAAAGGATATGGCTGGCTTTTCAAATGTTGGGGGCCTGGGCAGTCTCTATGTTGGGACCTGATTAGGAAAAATATAACTACTATTTTCAATACATATCTACAAAACAGTTAGGCTGATATTACTTGAAGCTGAAACTGTACATGTTTAATTGGGTTGACATTCGCGATGAAAATAATCTAGGATTATTAACTCTTTCCTGTCTGAATCGGTCTTTAGTATTTTATTCTGGCTAACGCCAGACGATTTTATTCACCTCTGGGGAAGCCCTCAGTTATTACGATTCATCCGTTTTCTTTTGTACAGTACATAATTTCTACAAGTATTATATTATATTGACGTGAGTGTTTTACCAGAATATATCCGGTGACGTACTTTCCATATCCTCACTAGTGAAGATATCGATGACGTCATTTACCGCTCGTTTTTGCATTTAATCTATATAATAATTAAAAAGAAAATTACGCAGTGGCTTGAAGATATGAATTCTATCTTCTCGCGTTGATAACAATATTGTTTTTACCAGTCGAAGATAAAATCCATATCTTTGCATTAACATCTAATATCTTCTATTTTTGTCTTAACTCGCTTTTTGGGATTGGTATACAATGAAGTACGGTATTTAATCTCATGTGCTGTAGGAAACAATATAATTCACAGGACTGTTTGGAGTCCCCTATTCTGTGGGGGGCCTGGACGAGTGCCAATGTTGCCCACCCCTAAATCCGCTGGCGAACGATACATGAAATAAAATAATTCGGTCAAAAGCGTTTGAAAAAGACAGTATAGATTAAAATGTTAAACTCGCTTGCTGATTAGGATTAGGATAAGGATTGGTGTTTTTGTTGGGGTTGTACTGTGCTGCCAACAGCCCGCTTATTGTTGCCATGGTTTCGTTGGTGTTTTTAACAGACCATATATATTTGTTTGTCCTGCCACTTAAACGTGACCTGCAGTGCATTCTGCGCTGTCCCAGAAAGTAAGCTTACATCAATATGTTTGTTGTTTCTCAAAGTTTCCTGGCTCAATTTACATTTTTAGCAGAAAAGGGACCTAGTTGCGAACAGGTGGGCAATTTGTCTGCACATGCGCAGCAAGAATGCGTGAATTTCGCCGAGTTCGTGAAACGCGCTGGACACATTCTCATCCGCGAAATAAGTGGAAAGGAAATAAATGCTATATTCAATGTCGAATTAATCTACCTAGCCCATTTTTAACCGAATGAATTACCGACTCAGCAGTTCAATTGCCAACCAAAGATTAATAAAATCACCCTCTGAAAGTAATGCCAACGTCTAGTTTTTGAGAATTTTTGCATTTCTGCTGTATTTGCCATTCGAATTTCGCCATAGTCAACGGCTGAAAATGACGTTCGCCCAGAACTACACAATAAACTTGGTGTGTGATGAAATCACATGATTGAAAAAATATATATAGAAATAATAGTTAATGAGCGTCTTCAAACCCACTATATTCTGCTTGCGCCGACCATGGGTTATCGTGAGCGATTTTTAAACGTGTCACCCATTTTTCCCAAGCATAATTTTGATTCTGGAAAAGAGATGAATAAACATAAACTGCCTTAAAGCTATTTTGAAAGTAATGCGAAGGGCTAGATTTTTTGCTATCGTTCGTCAAAGAGGAGGGTTAATTTCTGTTTTCGTTGAAAACAGAGTAATTCAATCAACTCGTGTTCGCAAGAAAAGCTTTGAAATGAATATGTAAAGCACATTTCGGGAACATAAAAGTATGAAATAAATATTTGAACTTATCTTGAGATAAAAGAAAACATTTAATCGATCCTGTGAGCTCTAACAGCAAGGACTCGAGGAGTTGAAATCAATTTTCTTTAAGATCATCTTCGTAAAATGCCGTAACACCAAGTTGAACAACAAATCACTGGATCGACAAGCTTGGAAGGCATATTAAAAACGAAGAAAAACTCAGAGAACACGCTATTAAAATCGTATTTTGACTTTCGCATGAAGAAAATGTCAATAAAGAACAAATATGCCCGCGAATTTTTTGTCAGCGTAGGCAAATTGCCCACCTGTTGTAGTTTCGTGGGTATTTGTAAAGAAACTGAGAGAACAAAGAAGTGAGTCAGGGTATTTCGTATTAGCTTTTGTGAAAACATAATTTAACCAATGTTATGTAAACCAACCAGAGACTATATACGCAGTTTACACTGTGTGTTATTTTGCTGTTAATTGACACACATATAATCAAACTCTCTAAACAACATCATCATCATCATCATCATCAACAACAACAACAAACAAGAAATCCATCTGCACCACCACCAACAACAACAGCATCAACAAGATTTGTTTTCATTCTTGAAGGTCTTTTAGACTTAAAGCAAAACGTCTATTAAAGAATCTTTTGGTAATTGGGCAAGGTGGGTGTGACCAAAGTTCAGCAGGGATTGGAAACATTTCATATGTGAAAGATTTGCAGACAGAAAGTATTGTCACTACAAACCTTCAATGTTCCATATTTGGCTTTGCTCATCACCCAGCATTAAAGTTTGGATGGGTAAGTTATTTTATCAGTGTGTTTTTTGTTATATAATACAAACAATTTTGATTGGCACGACGGTATTTTATTTAATTATCGGATATTTGTACGTGTTGTATTATTTGTCGGTTCAAAATTTTCTTTCAATGTGTGTCGTTTTATAAATATTTTAATGGTGTTTATAATGATATTTTACAGTCTATGATGAACTCTTGTTTGCAAAAACTTGTTCCAATGGATTTGCTTTTTATGATCACCCTAACATTAAGTTGCAGACTGACACTTCTGGAGCCTTCAGGTAATCTAGCTATAATTTTACAAATGTTTCTAGACGAGTACTCGCATACAAGTGCGCAAAAAATAACAATGTGTGTGTGTTAAGCACTTAACTCGAAGTTTGTTAGCGGTATAGAATCCTAAGGGCGAAATCTTAAGGGCGAAATCCTACGGGCGAAAGCTATTTATAACATGAATAATCAAGGGAATTTTGTAAAGAATTCAATAGGAAATGAGCTTGTGAGTTTAACATAATTTGTTTAAATTAGTACATAAACAAAAAAAATTGTTCTACTGTTATTGAGGTTAGTATAATGTTGAAAGGTTTTTGACATGTTTATAAACTACGGTACATCAAAGAAAACCGACTTGATCATATTATAACTTCAAACAAAGGGAGAGACTGACGATGAAGTTGAAACTTGTTTTCTTGGAACAGTTATAGTGTTGCTGGAAATGTTTCTGGGATTCACCAAGATTCAACGGCGTTTGTCGGTTGTGATAATAATAAGGTAAGTGTTTTCTACAACCAAGAATTGACTTGTTTAGTAGACCTATAGTTTTCTTTTTAATTTAAGTTATTTTAAACATTAATATTTTTAGTGTTGTGCTTGTTATGGTCCATTGGGTGGTACGGGAAATTACTGTGGTGATGATTGCCAAGTTAAACCTGGAGGAAACATTACACAAAATGTGTATACATGGTTTTGGGTGAGATCTGCTATTCCGAAAAGAATCTGGAATAAATGCATGGAGTACCAGGTTACGGCAGATAATGGAGATGTTATGTGGTACAAGTTAAAAGATGGAAGTGGAGTACCAAAAAAGGTTAGTTTAAGTTTATGACATAAATGCTATACTAGTTCTTAAAGTCAATAATCGTCCATATTTTCTTTTTAGTTTAAAAAATCTCCTAACTTCAAGACACGTACGTTTAGTTCGGATTGCAAGGCAAAATTCAAACATCACCACCAATCCACGGTACCATAACTGGCAATACATCTTCAAGCCATAGTTTAGCCTAGCAAATCGAAGGAAAAGTTTATGCAAACTAGGACGACGCTGTATCCCATTTACCACATACTAATTAAGACAAATTACTTTTGTGTTTCATTCATGAAAAATTAATGAGTATTTTAAATAAGCTTATTTTATTGAACAGACAGGTACTAAATTTATATACTTTATTTTTCTTATTTAGGGTCGTTGTTCGAAAAACGATGTTCTTCTGAATGATGGAGTAAGTGTTTGAAACTGAATAGAATGACTTTTTAATAAACCTACTGCAAATGGTTGATTAACATAAGTTCAATTGCGATTGCAATTGCAGAACTGAAAAATTGAGAGATTAAGTCACTTTATTATTTTTAAGTATCCGTTAATTGAAGGTCAATTAAATAATTGACTAGTTAATACATATAGTTTTTGCACAAGAATGTACGATATATAGTTTCAAGTGGAGCCCTTCAACACTACTTACACAGCACTCTACTTTTTTTTACGATATGTGAACTAATAATGTTACATCAAATTAAATTTCCAATACACGTTCCACTTTCTATAAAGTGTTCTTTCTAAATCAAATTTCTAGGTTGTCGTTGTACCTGATAGCGCTGCTGCAAAAAAGATTCCGTCCATTCCTGGACTGATAGAGTATCGTAAAGATAACAAGAAACTTTATGTAAGAGCAAATGAAAGATGGAACGTAGTAGCACAAGAGAAGAAGGTAATGTATCTTTATATTATAGATAGTGCGTTTAAAAACAAACGCGCATGCACGAGATTTCCTAGCAGGAATCCTAAGATGAGTATTCTGTTATGCGGATATCAACGGGGTCTTATCGGAGAGCAGCTGTTATTTTCGGAAAAATCGCTTGGGAAAGAGAGAATTTACCAGTGTATACTTCTTTGTTATAAGTTGGCGTACTAAATACAATAACACTTCAATGTACCAAATAAAGTTCAATATTTTAAACGTGACCGTTTAGCTTCAAGTGAAAAGTTAATAAAGTAAATAGTATGTGTTCAAATGAAGTTTATTTAAGCTATACCGAGTGACATTTTACTAAGGGCATGTCTACTCTATAAAATTTTATAATTTCTCATAGTTTGTTTTATGAATATGGATAATTAAGGTCCTTGAAAAGACATCAAAAATGGTTGAACCCAAGCTGAATCAATTAGAGAAAAAGCTTGAAATTGAAAATCAAAAGGTAAGTTCATATTTGTTTTAAAATACAGCGTGAAACGATTTTGAGTTCCTTGTTGGTAAGATAATTATTTTCTTCAGCCATTTAAAGAATTTCTCAAATTCTGTGAAGCATTAGTTCTATGTAGAAGCATTAGTTTTATACTCTAAAGTGTACAAATAGATCAACATTCATGGTATTGTTTTCGTTATGTGAAATGATGTTTCATATATGCGTTTTGTGTAAGGCATATTTCAAAATAAAGAATTTAAAATCGATTTTCCTTATTTGAAAAAATTGGAATTTTTAAGCAAACCATTAAGATCTGTTCCAATGGAACTTCGTCTTCAAGATCTTTATTGACATGTTTGATATGCACGAGTTTACTGATCTAGGCAGCAAATATATGTACGTTCTTCGTGTTTGGGTAAACGATTTTGCTATTTGATTGAGTTTATACTAAAGAACAATTTCGTGAAGATTTTACCCACATCTATTGAGAATAACCAGAGTTTGATTGTGTTTGCTGAATTTTTATAATTGTACTAAGTAAGGTCCTTGAAAAGACGTCAGAAATTATCCAACCCAAGCTGAATGAATTTGAAAAGAAGATTGAGAATCAAAATAATAAAGCAAGTTTTAGAAATGTTCTTTAAATAACTTGAGTTATTGCTGGCATAATAATAAAGTAAATTGTTGAACCTATAGGATTAGCATGCACATGCTGATAAAAATTGATCGTCTAGGTTAATCTAGTCTTGAGAAAGACTGTTGTTGATGTTCGTAACCGTCGAAACGTCAGTCACTAACAACAACAGTCTTTCTCAAGACCACACTAACTAGCTAGACGATCAATTTTTACAAACATGTTGGCATAATGTTTCTTTTCTCCAGCTGTATTACATTCTATTCTATTTTATTTTCAAAGGTTGATAATAAAATAAACACAGAGCTTTCTCGACTTAAGACACAGCTGAGAAAGGTAAATCAGAATTTGCGTAGTATCATCGTACCAGGTACGTACTTTAAACTAACTTTTAACTATTCGTATAGTTAGTATAACTAAAGAGGTGAATTAAAAGATTCCTGCATATTGATTGGTCTACTGAGCAGTTACTCAGGGACGATAGTCACCGCCTAGGGCGGTCACTATTGCATCACAAAAAATTGTTTTTTATCTGGGTATATAAACGCTTTGGGTAGAACGTTTGAATATCGTAAATATTGGAGTAATATCGCCAGATGTTTAAACTTTACTGAAATTTGGCAAATTTTTTTTCATTTAGAAAATTTAGTTTGTAAATTGGCAAATTATTTATAAAATCTTTCAGTTCGCAAGCTTTAAAGTGTATAACCCCAAATGTTTTATCATCTAAATACGTTCTACATTTGGCAAATAGTTGAACAACGAAATATTTTTTTAGATTGGAGCAACCTTTATTACTTTAATACGAGATTTCTGTTTTCAAAATGGTATAATGAGATGATGCCAAAGTAGTCATCATTGTCTATACAATATTTATTTGCAGGAGTGACATGACCCAATTCTTCCATTAATGGTGTGTGTTTGAACAACATGTTCCATATTCTCTGAGTTTTTCCACAAAAATTCTCAGGTAGTTTATCTTGCCAAAAAGAGAAAGAAAGCCAAATGCCTACACAGACGTCATCTCATTACCATACTAGAAATGCGAATCGCCAAAAAACATTGAAGAATAGATCCAATCAAAAACATTTTAACTGAACAACTGTTTGCTCTATGTAGAACGTATTCAGATGGTAAAAAATGTCGGCTTATATGCAGTTTAATAATGTCCTGATCATCACAGGTCAAAAGCGTATCTAAATAGATAATTCTAACATGGTAGTATCCGCAAGAACTTAAATTTACCAGTTACCACTGCTAAATATGATCATATTCTATATATTTTAAAATAGGTTGTAAATAACAACACTGACGTAACTTATTTGGATTAATTGATCCCTAATATTTATAGAACAAAACATATTTCAAAACATAATGCTATCCGCATAGAAACTCAAGATATGAGTTAAAACAAGTGGAAAAGATGACTTTGAAATAGAGACGAAATATTAAAATTTCACAATAGTTTAACTTGTTTTAACTCATATCTTGGGTTTTCAAGATGGCATTATTTTTTGGAACACGATTTATTCTATACCTTTTCAAGTTGTCCGCTGGTCTTGGTTTTTGATCCTAATCCTCAGTCTAAGGAAATTGTTTTTCTTCATTGCAATTTGTAATGCACTTCTCTTTTTTTTAACATATATATTCTCGCCCAGAATGCCCTAGCTACTCGTGGCTTACGGCTGCCAAACGGAACGTAAAATACATTACTTCTGGCAATTATTTGTGTGACAACACTCTTTCCTCTGGATGGTACCGGTTTGGAGGTAAAGCTGGGACGAGGATGCCTACAACATGCGTACCTGAACACCGATGTGGAGCTGATGTTTCTGGATGGATGAGTGGCAATCACCCAACTGTCATTAATGGCAAAGTCACTCGCACCGTGTGTTTCAGTCATGGCGGGAATTGCTGCGAGCATTCAACCAGTATCGAGGTTTTAAATTGCGGATATTTTTATATCTACAAACTTGCCAGTCCTCCGGCGTGTAATTTGAGATATTGTGGCTTGTATCACTAAACTAAAAGTGTTAACCTAGACATTCTTCGATATCAGAATAAGAGTTCTGGAAGTCACAAATGCGTGGTTATTCTTGGTACATTTAGTTTAATTCTCTTTTTCACAATCACACATAGGAAATAACAATACTCGGGAAGAATTAAGAAAGATCGCACGCGTGTTTGGCAACTGGTTGGCGCATGTGCTTTCTCACTTCCGCAACCAGGTAAATGTACGATATTTTTCGCTGCATTTGTTTGATTAAAACGCCACATAGACCGTATTTGAGAAGAGTGTTTTCATTTTGACGCTATAAAACGCCACAAATTCTAATCTCTCCGGGTATTCTGGTTTCCTCCTGTAGTAACACGTGACTAATGAAGAACGGCGCTCTTACTGGATTTCTAGCAGGGTTCATTCTAAGGCGTCCCATTTTTCAAAGTGAGCAGTTCTGAGTAAAAAATGGAAAAATTCTAAATTATAAAATGGGCAATTATTAAGAATCATATTTTTTCCTCCATTCTGATGAGTGATTTTTAAGAATACTGAACGTCATAAAATGTCATAAAAATTAGTTAAAATACAACACGTTTCTGACTGTTTCGCTTTGTCTCAAAACTCAGGAGTCTGTTAACACTTAATAACATTAAAATTAATTCACATAACTTTAGATTCATATTGGAGATATCTAAATTCAATAATCACCCCCCCCCCCACCCCCCCCAATAGTCAAAGTATACTCTCTCCCTGGGCGTAGGGCCGAAGGCCCGGAGCCCGGTGATGGTGCTAATCTCGACAGGCGTGGAGTCATTTTACACGCGTGGACAAACGGTGATATGCGAACGAATTTCTGTGATCTGAATGTTTATTTGTATATATGTGTGGACGGACCATACACGGTTGAGATTGTGGGGCACTGGGGACAATATCGTTTTTAACTATTAAAACAACATAATTTATTCTTGACAAAAAGACTTGAGAAAGGAGTTTTTGGGAAACAACGTATATCACTTTTGAAAGAACGGAAACAAATCAACGTCTATGGTATAAAGCAAAACAACGAAATCAAAAAAGCAAAAGCAAAAGGAAATTAAAAAGCAATAGTAAAACTTGAAAACCAACGAAGAAATAAAGGCCGGCGAAAAGTTTACTGAGTTTATGGTAAAAATATAGAGCAGCCGCTCTCAGTAAAACTGTTCGAGTTTCTCTGTTTAATACATCCTATCACTGTTAATTTTGTTTTCTTTTTTGTGTGTCCTTAAAGCCATTTTAAACGTATCCATTGCATGTCAGTTTGCTTGCCTGTTCTCTTATTTTTTTATCTGTGGCTGCCGTCTTAACCCTTTCGCTGCCAGACTTCTCCCCTTGACGAGTAAAATCGTCTGGCGTTAGACAGATTAAAATAATAAAAGTTGACTTTCGTCGACTTTGGCGGTGAAAGAGTTAATGTCTTCTTTCAAATAGTTTTCTTATTGTAATACCACTTGTGACTTAACGTAGCTTGTTCATAATTTGGCATAAAATTCGGAAAAGGAGAAATTTTTCTTCTGTAAAACGTACTGCATATTTATTAACATGTATGTGAAATCAGTTTTGAACAGCACTTCAGATTTCGAAATGAAAAATTGTTTTTGTTAATAGCTTAAAGGAATTTGAAATGCCATGCATAAATGAATATAGCCGTGGCGGCCAGCATGCAAGGTAGTTGTTTGAGTAGTTTTCAATCAATTCAATGTTTTTGAAAAATGTTTTTAGATGCTGTAGCAATGATTTTTTTTTGTAAATACAGAATGAAAGAACTGTAAAATGTAACGTACCTTAATTATATTTTGACAAAATTTATACGCCTGCCTGAGTATAGAATATTTCCAGGCCCCCAATAGAAAAGAGGGCAAGGGGGGGGGGGGGGGGGGGGGTGTTGCATTAATGTTTTCTGATCAGGGGGTTATTTACAAAAATTCATGTAAAAGCGGGCGAGGTGTTATTGCATTTATGTATTTCTAGTACACTTGTATGCGGCTAATGCACCTAACGTGTGGTCCCACATGGCTAAAATCAGACACTATATACTTAAGTATATTACACTGTTGTTTAATTTTAGCAATAGCTGATCCTGGTCATGTGCGACCACCCGTTAGGTGCATTAGTCGCTTATAAGTGTATAATTACCATAGCAAGTTGTGGAAACATCGTTTCTGGTTCCCTAACATCGTTTTAAGTTTCCTATCCTATTATCTATGTTGTGTGTGAAGCCGCTGCCCTATCGCTGACTCAGCTGCGACCAAACCGAGACGTCCGCGTGGAAAAGCACTCCTTTCCAGCCTGGTTCCCAGGCCTCTCTTTAACGTCGAGCGGCAGACCGAAACTGTGAGAGTCCTGTTTAGCTTGGCCCCAAATCCGACCCCAAATTATACAGGCGCCAGCCGGCTGTGCCGGTCTGCACAATTCTTTAAAACATCATATAGCAAAGTTGGTCTATACTGCCGAAAAGTGAAAGTAGCATATTTCGATTTGTATAAATGTATTTCAACACAATCACTTCCTACGCAGCACATGTAACAACAACCTTTTAAGTAATGTAAAATAAAGAAACCTATTCGCTTGCTGTCTCCTCTCAAGAAGAAGTTTGCCCTCGTTCATATTTTTCTAATTTCGAGAAGAATCCGAGCTCGAGAAGGATCATGATGGATAAAGATGAATCATTTTCCGGTAGTCCTCGTCCCTATCGGTCCCTATTCTGTGACGTCACCAAAATAAGTTATCAAGAGAAGAGGACTTTGGAAGTCATAAAGTCGTGTTGGATTGTGTATGATATGATTGAAGTAATGATAATCGTAAATATATATTTATATGTACCAAGTTTCAACTGAACATACTGTATGAGTGTTGGCAGATGAACAGAACTGGCCTGGAAGAGATTGAACTTGGAGAAAAGGTGAATTGCAGTAAAAACCCGCATATAAGAACCTAGTGAACATGTATTAAATGAATAAGTAGGCTAAAAATTGGGCATTTAAATTCCCATTGACAGGTTCTTATTTGGAAAATCAGAAAAAAATAGCAAAAATAAAAATAACTGTTTTATATGGCAACCAAACTGTGCAGAACCCCTTGTAATTTTAATATTTGATATACTGTACGCATATAATTGCTTCTACACAGGTCTGAAAAAACCCTGGATAAATTTAAAGCTGTTCTTTGTACTTGTTGAGTCTGGTGTATTTGTTTAGTTGAATTGAAACTACGAAGACAAAGTCAATTAAGTGTTTCGGTAAGTCTTTTTGCCTTTTGCAAGTTTCGAGCCAGTTTGGTATTTTGTATTTTAAAAGTCTTTGGTATATAACAAAACGCTTGTTGACTATTGCCTCGAGAAACATCGAGTTTTACGGTCCCTCAGGTTCAATGTCACCCTCGGGCTAAAGCCCTCGGGTGACATTGAAGCCTTCGGGTCCGTAAAACTGGATGTTTCCCTCGGCGCCAGTCAACAAGTGTATAGTGTAGACTCTTATAATTAACAGTAACAGTTGATAATTATTCAGAGAAGTGGAGGTGAATAGTGCTGGATATTCGCCGAGCCGCGAAAATTGTTTTAGCGTAAACCTTATAAATGGAATAATAAGTTTAACATTGTTATATTATTCGGTATTTTCATAAAAGACACGGACATGCTTTTCTCGAAAATTCTTGATATTGGTCTGAGATGGCATATCCGACATTTTGACATGTGGTGTAGCCAGAGAATTTGTAACCCTTGGGCTTGTGTAGCGCTTAGTAGGGAGTCTGGAGGCATGCTCCTCTGGAAAATATTTGAATTCTTGGGTTACTGAAAAGGAATTTCCTGCATTTTGAGGGCATCTGATGACCAGTGAGATGCTCTAACCATTGAGCTACTGAGACTCAGATGGAGAGCTAAAGTTCGAAATGTGTACAACCTGCAACGTTCTAATGACCAGTGAGATGTTCTAACCATTGAGTTACTGAGACTCAGATGAAGAGCTACGGTTACAAATGTGTACAACCTGCAACATTCTGATGACCGTTTATCGATGCTCCAACCACTGAGCTACTGAGAACAACCTGTAACCTTGTGATGACCACTTCATATTTGAGTTAAATTATTGTTTTTTTGAACCATAATTTTAAAGGTTCAATAAATTGCCGTAATCGGTCAAAAAGTAAATGCTAACCCCTTTACTTTTTAATCCGATTTTGGCCATTTTTTCAACTTTTGAAATAAGACTAAAATATGTGTATTTAGCACAAATAAAGCCTTCTTGTTGCTACAGATCAGCTAAAAAAGGTTTTATTTTGGCTAAATTATCGTTTTTTGACCTTAGTTTAAAGGTTGAAAAAATGGGCAAAATCGGTCAAAAGGTCAAGGGGCTAATCATCCTTACTCGCAGCCAGTGGCTAAATCAACATGGCCTAGCCTAGTTTCTAGGCCTTTCGTTTCCGCCATGAGCATGGCCGCGTAGTCGGTTTGGGTTCTTCGAAGACAGAGGAGAGGATGGAAAGAGAAGGCCTAGCAAAATTCGTAAAAAGTTCCTGCCCAGAATCGTTTTGGCCCTTCGAGTGTTCCTGGGATCTAGCACATGTGCCGTTAAACAACACTGAGTGACGGTATAAAAGCATAAGGATGTCTGCGATGGTTTTACCCAAGATCTTAGCGATCAAAAGAGGGAACTTATGGAATATATTCCAATTGGAGCTCGAAATGAAGATTTAACTGCTTAACTTTCAACTTTTGGTGGTTGCAGAAGGAAAGCTAGTGATAAGAAAGCTAGGCTAGTGAAACTTCGTCGATCCGAGGTGAGCAGGCTTGCATTATTTTATGCAGATGGAAATAGTAAATGTCGGGAAACACTTAGGTCATCATAACATGACAATTCTTCTCAATAAACAACCAAGCTCTGAAGTGAAAGTGTTTACGAATTTTGCTAGGCCTTCCCCAGCGGGTCCGTTCGGATCACTTCCGAAACGCGTTAACCGATGAGGGCCTAGAAACTAGACTAAACGTGGCCGTATCGAGGCATATCAAAGGCAGCCGCAATACGACACAGTTTAGACAACGGATCACAGCTAAGATGTAGGTGTTGATTTTACGGAGGGAGGAAAAAACCCGGAGAACCCGGCGAAAAACCCTCGAAGCACAGGAGAGATCAACTACAACTCTACTCACATTAGTTGCAAGCTCAACAACGGGTCATTCCCAAGAGGTCACCCATTCAAGTAGTAACCGGGCTTAACTTTTTGGTGAGAAGCAGCGCCCCAACAGCACACGCCACCGCAATCTCGTTCCCAGAGCCCACGTTCCCCACCCGGGAAACGAGACTCTGGGATAATCCGTTTCAAATCGTTACGCTCTTGGCTGAATAGTGAGCATGAGTTGGTCTGAAGTGACCGGAAGTAGAATTAATAAAACCAAAATAACAAAGATGTCGGATGACAAGACTCCAGTGAAGACGTTGTCGCGATCCATATCTTCGCCGTATGTGTGTATATAGATGCTGTAATTCGAGCTTCGCCAGCAACCCCATTGACTTGTTTGGGGAAAGGTCAAACAAGGAGAACATACTATCCAGATTCCACTCGGATATTTACGCATGCGTACCTCAACCGGAATAACAAGAATCCTGTGATTTGAAACGGATTATCCCAGAGTCTCTCGTTTCCCGGGTGGGTAACGTAGGCTCTGGGAACCAGATTGACGCCACCGGTGAAGAGTGCTTTTTACCTCCACCTGGTTCGTCTGTCACCAGGATATCTCACAAAATCCTGCACAGACTTTCACGAAAGTTTGTGGAAAGATTGACCGTCGACCACGGACGAACTCCTTCAATTTGGGTTGAATTTGGTTGACATTTAGATGAGAAATCACTAAAAATCTGACCACAAGATTCTCCGTGCTTGATTGCGCTCATCATCCTTATTTTATGCAAACATTTTTGCACAATTTTGGTACGAGTGCAAACAAGCATTTTATTCATATATATGCATGTGTAGGTCTCGTGAGCCACTCTGGTTAGCGGGGTGATTCGTTTTATTTTTTAAACATCCCTAATAACCCGCTGGCGGAGGTATATGCAGTCTCTAAGATTACGTTTACACTAGAGCAAAAATATCCGGATTCACATTGTTTTTTATTCCCATGAGGATGAAAAACAATGTGAATTCGGATACTTTTGCTCTAGTGCAAACGCAGTCTAAGTGCCCTCTTGTTACGCAATGTGATTGGCTCCTCAATCTCGGGATATCCTGCATTGTTATATAGCTAGAGTTTTGGTGGATAAAACGATTACTGTCATTCGTTGGTTTGTGGTCACATGACCTTAGCTAAATTTCGATGTAGACCGAGCGGGCAGCAATTGAGAACTTATTGCCCACTCGGTCAATATTGCAATTGTTGCCCGCCAGAACTTTGAACTCTTCACGGTATCCTATAAACAAAAGCTTGTTTGGTACAAAAAAGATTATTTATAGGTCTTCAAAGCATGTGTGAAGATTAACTGTTCTTTTGTTCTGAGACTCATATTTGCATGTTTTAGTGGAAGTGAAATTACGAAGCCAGGCGTAATTTTTTTGGTAAGTCTTTCAGTTTGTCTTTTGTGTACTTGCCCTTGATAAACGTCGAAATTATTAAATTATTCAGCGAAACTCAAGCTATATAACAAAGCACTTAATGTCTGCTCCCTCGGGAAAAATTTAGTTTTGTTTTCCCGAGAGTCTCGATGTTTCCCTCGACGTTTCCCTTGGGAGCAGACATTAAGTGCGTACTATTCACCTGTGAACAAAACAAAATGGCGGACAGTTTTGCTTTGTTTACAGAAGCAACAAAAGTCAACAAAATTAAGTAGAAGAGTGTCGTGTCCACAGGTATGTTTCTTTACAATTTTCTAGCCATTAATATATTCAAAAGTTGTAAAAACTATTTTGTCGACAAATATCGAGTACGCCAAGTTGCTAGCGGCCGTGTCTTGCATGAAAATACCAAAAAATATAAGAATGTCAAACTTGTAATTTTATTTATGCGCTATATGCTAAACGAATTAGTTACCTCCAATTTAGTGAATAATTGTTGAAGTGCCTATGAAACGAAAATTAAGTTTATCTTATTTGAAAGAACAGTTTTTCGTTTCCTTGCTTCGTTGTTGAGATATTTCAGGATGTTTGATATGCAAATTTAACATTTTGACGCCACATGTGCATAATTAGTTATCCGAGAATGTTATATACCTTTGCTATTATCAAATCAAATTAATTCCACCTAGCCTGTGGGCGTGTTTCTCCCAAACACCAAACATGTAGTTTTTACAAGTGATTATATTTGACAATAGCAACGACATAACCTTCTCTGATAACCCATTATGCACATGCGACGTCAAGATGTTTAATTTGCATATCAAACCACTTGAAGCGAGGAAATGAAAAACTGCAAAAGATGTTACTATAATTTTAAGTCTTCCTTCAAATAAGACAAACTTAATTTTCGCTTCATATATAGCCACTTTAAATATAGCTTGTCGGGATGTCTTTTATATGCTCACCAAATTACAGCGAATATTATACAATCGATGACACTATTACAAAACTAACGCCGCCGCCCCCCCCCCCCCCCCCCCCCCTTCCAAATAATACTCGGGGTACTACACAGTCACAAAAAACCCCTGCTAGCATCACCCAGTGAACTCCATATATACCCGGAAGGCTGACCCCTAGCAAATTTTGTTTACCAAAACCTAGAACAGCCAAGAACCATCACAAAAACAGCCGAATTTCTATTTTGACACAGAATACGGAAAAGAACAAGTGCTTTACACGGTATAAGATTAAAGCCTGTATCTTACCAGCCGCATTGAACTGTTGAAAACACGCTTCAAATGGGAAAATATTACCTCCGGATTCGTGTTCTTAAGGTCTTCGTTGAGGTATGTAGGGTCATTTCGGTAAAGCGCTCTCAAATCGTTCGAATTTATGCCACAAAAATAAAATAAATATCGTTAGGAAGCTACTAATTTGTAGAATACATTCATGGTGTCTTTGACTTTGCGATAAACACAAACCAATAATAGTTGTGAATTTTTAAATTAAAATCGGAGGGCTTCACTCGGGGCGACTCAAGTAACAAGCGTTTTATTTTGTTCAAAATGTGTTTTTTTGCAGTTTAAATCAGAGCTAAATTACCAGCAAAACCGTGTCAGCGTTTTTTGATATGTCGAGTTTCCCGATTTTATTGACGACCAAAGTTAAAAATGCAGTTTTTCGACCACACATTCGAACAAAATAAGTCAAATTCGAAACCAGGCAATAAAAAAACCCCACGATGACACCGTTTTGCTGGAAATTTATCTCGGAATCGAACTGCGAAAAATTGTTTTGAACAAAATGAAACGCTTTGTTCTTAAGTCCCCCCGAGTGAAGCCCTCTGGTTTTACTTTAAAAATTTGCAACTATTATTGGCTTGTGTTTATCGCAAAATCAAATACAACATTGTGTTTTACAAATTAATAGCTTGCTAACGATATCTATTTTGTGGCATAAATTCTGACGAATTGAGAGCGCTTTACCAAAATGACCCTGAAAACCTTAACGAAGACCTTAAACTGACGTTTTTATTTTTCTCTATATGTAGTCAGGTCTCGCCGCTCGTTTTCCTCAAAAACTACCTTATTTAAAATTTATCGAAATGCTTGAAGTATTAAACTAACTAATTGGGTTACCACTAAAGTCCTATTTTTTGTGGAGTTTTATCTTCAAGCCGTAGAAAACTGAAGCTGACGTCCAAAAATGGCCGCGTAGGGACCTGAAGCGTCCGTCCAAAAATTTGCCAATTGACCATTACTTTTATTTATTTATTTTTTATTATTTACAAACATTTGTATCTAACTGATACAGGAGGTCCCTTACAAGGTTGTTCTCCTAAAATCGAATTGTTGAGTATACGTAGGGGGAAAAACCGGAGAAAAACCTTTGAAGCACGGGAGAGATCAACTACAATAACTCTACTCACATGAGTTCCAAGCTCAAGCCCGTGACAAGGTTTGTCTCAAGCGGTCACCAATCCAAGTACTAACCCCGTCCAATCGGGCTTAACTTTGGATCGCAGCTGTGAGAGGCAACTCTTCGCCTCCCGTGCTTACCAAAAAGAGTTAAAGGCTGATAAAGAGCATCGAGGGCTAGTAAAGAGCATTGAGCGCTGGTGTTCTTGGGAGCGTTTGGAGGGACAGTTTCACTATGCTTTAATACGCTACCAAGCATGAAATATGTTGCTTCAAACGATCCCAAGTACCCTAGGCTTCCGTCAAAAATCTTCAACACTTTTGGGAAATGGTCAATTTTTGTCCAGTGCTGATCGGGGTAGACGTGGCCGCGTATATAGAGGCCTGAAACTGACGCCCTAAAATGTTCCTCACTTTTTCGTCCAATGATTGGAGTCAGCCTTCCAGGTATATATAGAGTTCACTGGCACCACCCCACCACCCTTTGACTATTCACGCAAAACACAACCCGTTTTTCGAGGTCAATTTAAACATTTCAACGTCTGTTTTAACATTTCAAAATATCACTTACTCCATTGTCTAGCTCTCTTCCGAGCTTTGCTTCAATAGTCTTCTGTTCTGACTCCTGGCACAATGGCAATATGGTTTGAGCAGTTTCGGATCGACTAGTACTTCGCCGTTCGGTCCTTTGAAAATGGTACCGCAACAGACCTCTTCTCTTCGCCAGCCAGAAAGGTCGATGTACGGCACTTTCATTTCACTTTGGTCCAATTGGGGAAAGAAGAATGAAGTCTGGCAAGCGGTTGAGATACGGCCGTCATCACTGATAGCGCAGTCTGAAATTTCGCTGGGTGTAGGACTGCAAGGCAGAGGTGGACTGAAGTCACTGTAGTCTTGACGCGTACCTGGAATGAAATATAAAAGGATAAAGCACTGGGGGCTAATCATCCTTACTCGCAGCCAGAGGCTAGATAGGGAGCTTAGAGAGATAGTTTATAAGTCATTCCTGTCCGAGGGCTTCCCAGAGGCGAATAAAATCGTCTGGCGTTAGCCAGAATAAAATACTAAAGACCAATTCGGACAGGAAAGAGTTAAGCAAGCTAGGACGACTACGGCAATCTAAAGTTCTAGCAGAAACCACGAATTATTTACGTAGTATTGAATATTTAAATTATGTTTTTCGACATCCAAAAGCTTTAGAGTTCTAAAAGGATTATGTCGCATAGTTTGAAGTCAAACTCAACTAAAAGTACGAACGTCAAAGACAAGACAGATCATGAAATGATCTGAATAACGTTGTACAGTATGTAGAACGGGGACGGCGTTATAGGATTACTCTTGGGACTAAAAATTATTCAATTTCTTTGTTGTGTGAGGAGAATTCTAGTGTATTTAAGCCTAGTTCTCACTTGTCGTAAGAATCGTAAGAATCGTGGACAGTCTATCCCGGATCGTCGGCGATTCTTACGACAGCCAGGTTCACACTTGTCGTGACTTGTCGTAATTCGTGCCAAAGTTTAAACTTTAAAGATGGCGGCCTTAAACAGACGGACTGATGATTTTACACGGACAACGACACTCCCTGAACACGAAGGCAGTTTGCATTTTTTAAATAACGAGAAAAGGCAGTATAAAGAATCTGTTTCATGACTGCCTTTGGTGGTATGCAAAGAAGCGATCTTCTTCCATGAATTCAATTTTAAGTTTTTATCCTTGAATTGTGCGCTACTCCTATCATACAGACATGGGAATTATTTTACAATTTCCATAAACGGAGTGTCTTCACCGTTTCTGAACTTTCCTGCTAGAGATTTCAGGTAGCTTTCGCTGGACGCCATCTTGTATTATCGAGAATCATCCCCGATTGTCCCAGACGAGTGGTTTCAGTGTGCACACATGTCGTAACTAGTCGTAAGAATCCCCGATTGTCGGAGACCGTCTGGGATGCATTTTCCAAATAGAAATGATTCCGATTCTTGCGATGCTTCCGATCAGATCGGCGACTGTCTGGGACGTTACTTCAACCAAGTTCACACATGTCGTAACAATCCCAAACGATCGGTGACTGAAAAAATCCCCAATTCTTACGATTCTTACGACAAGTGAGAACCATGCAGGCTTATGGACGTTGTCCTTGACGTTCGCGTTGTATTTGCTTAAGCTCCCTAATGATGAAGGACGCAGATCAACGTGGCCGTGTCGAAGGCATATCACAAAAGGCGCTCCAGTGTTTCTTTCAGAATGTTTAACAAGGGGGGAGGTTAGACAATGGTGTACATTATTGTCTAATATCTCATGTTGACTTTATAATTAAGAAATGTGGTAATAAATGGTTCTTTGTTTGTGCCGTTTATTATCCAATTTCTTAATTATGAATTCAGTTTGCGCGACCTTTACTGCATGGGTTTCAAATCTCATACACATTAGCAAATATTTTTCTCTGATTGGCTAATTAGCTCATGAATTATTAATGAGTTTGAGAAGCCAGTTTAAGGCCCCATTCACACTATATCGGATAGCTTTTGTGCCGGCACGAAAACCATACCGGATAGGCCTTCTGTTCACACACAAAACGCCTGTTCCGGCACAATTTCTGTGCCGGCACGCCGTTGCGCCGCTCCGATCTCGAAAGAGGTACATCTTGTATCGGATACCTTTTTGTGCCGTTTCAGCTCCAGTGTGAACGGAGATCGAAATCGTTTCGGAAGTACATTAATAGAATAGAGCGTGGTGATTGGTTGGATCACGGGGTTATATCGTATTCGGCACGAAACGGCACATAATTATGCCGTCTGTTCACACTATACCGGATAGGTTTTCGTGCCGGCACGAAAACCTATCCGGTATAGTGTGAACGGGGCCAAACGCCTTCCCAAACGCCTCAGTATTGCTGAAATGATTGTAGTGTCCGTATTGAAGTAAATCTCAAGCTTAACCTTTCTCATCTTTTGCCCGTTGACGTCGTCCTGAAGACGTGAAAATGCTCGAAGTGGCGTTGAAAAAGAACGAGGACGGTGTTGAGATTACTGTTGGGACTAAACATTATTCATTCTTTGTTTTGCAAAACGATTCTTTTGTTTAAAAGACGTCGTCGTTGAAGTTGACGATGTAGATCTTAAAATCCCTTTTGTGCTACAAACGACCTCCCTTTCAAAATCCTGGTTGCCCCTTTGAGGAGAAGTTAGGTGAGAAGTGAGGTGAAGAGAAAAAAAAACCCCCACTCTCCGTTAATAAAAAGTTAGTAAACAGTTAGCAGATCAATATAATGAGATGCGAAAGACATTCGCTATTTTTAACGTCCATAAGCAAAACTAGGAGAGGGTGTAAAAATGATAATAGGGAACTTTAACATGCTAGGACGACGATGGCGGTTAAAACGCAGGATAAATTTTACAATTTAAAGAAGTCACGGTTAACTAACTATTATATTAGATATTTGAAGGGTAATGACTTCCAAAACGCCCCAGTATTGCTAAAATGATTCTAGTGTCCGTATTGCAATTGCTGGTGTGCACCTTACGTCATAGTCGCCATGTTGGATGTTATTTGACAAAAGTTTTTCATCATCTGCAATTATAATTTCATCCAACATGGTGAAAATATCTTTGTCCTTCGAATCTCAAGGGATTGGTTGCACACCACCTATTGAATCTCAAGCAACAGTTCACATCTTTTGGCCGTCGACGTCCTCCTGAAGACGTGAAAATGCTCTACGGGTCTGTTTACATTTACTAGCTCGGGCTAACTCGGGCTGACTCGTGTCACGAAAGTCTTTCCTCGGCCGCAAAAGGGGATGTGAATTAATGTTAAGATTCGTTTACATCTAAACTAAACCAATTCTGCTTTGTAAATTTAGTTTATGCAAGTTTCAAAAGCACAGCATGATCCTAATCAATCGCGTGAGCCTAGAAGCCCCTAAGGGGGCGATTACATGGACCGGGCTGGCCCAATTAACCGGGATGTGTTTACGAAACGATTACATGGAGCGGGCTAGCCCGGTACGCCGGGATGATTTCAGGCCGAAATTCGCAATTATCAAGTAAATAAGGGCAAAGCTACGTTAGTTTTACTTCAGTTTTATATATATATACATATAATTAGTCTATTATTTATTTTGTAAGCCCATCCTTAATAAAAAGATTGTTATAATCCACGAAATTGTCTTCGCAAAGACTAATGAATTTATTAAATCTTCGCGATCACGAAACACAGAAACAACGTTTTGATGTTCTATTTCAGTTCCTTTCAGCACTATTTATTCACACAGTCTGAAAGCAAACGAACGCGTATCGAAGCGAGTTCAACAGTTTTTCAGCCCGGTTTGCCGGGATGAAAACGATTACATGGACATTTTCATCCCGGTTACGCGGTTGTGACAACCGGGATCCCGGCAAACCGGGCTAGCCCGCTTGCCGTGTAATCGAAATGTTAAAACAACATGCGTTTGATATATAAAGCGGGCTGGGCTATCCCGGTTAACTGCGCCATCCCGGTCCATGTAATCGTCCCCCTAAGTGGCGTTGTATAAAGAACAAGGACGGTGTTGAGATTACTCTTGGGTCTAAAAATTATTCATTCTCTTTGTTTTGCAACTTTTTAGAGGCGTCGTCGTCTTAAAGTCCCTAATGAGCGGGAGTTAAAAAATGAATAACAAGTGAAAACACTGTTTATATCCAATCATGCTAGATGATAAAAACAGCGGCTTCAGAAGTGTTAAATGAAATGGAAAAGAAAACGTTGACTCTGCATGTAAGTCAGAATGAATGGTTCCAATTTTGAAAATGAGACGCTTTTCTTGTCTTTTGCGGCTATCATTTGAAAAATCTGTAGGATTGTATGGATTTTAACCAACTGAGGACATCAAATCCATCTTGGTCCCACAGCCAAAAATGAGAATAGCTCCCTCAAAATGCCCTATTAGAATGCACCTAAGAATTAAAATATTTTCCAGAGGAGCATGCCCGGCCTTGGCATCACAAATTATCTGGCTATGGAACTGTTGAATTGAAAATGAATGGCAAGTCAGCATTAGTGCCAAGTTTACAAACACAGTTCAATATTTAACAAATAGATTCATTTTGCCGTTGTCTGTTCAGTTATAGATGCACAGATGACGTCACAACGTGGTAAGAACAAAAAAGTGGCCCACAAGACGCAGTCGAGTGTTCTTGGTATGTTCTTACCACGTTGCGACGCCCTCTGTGCATCTATAACTGAACAGACAACACAAAAATGGAATCTATTTGTTTTATACAATACAAGAATTTATTTTTTAGGGTTTTATACAAACTCTTGCTGGATTTTGGGGCATGAAGAAGGAAAAAAGCAAGTCAGCTGACGTGATCTGACGTGATCCACGCGTCTGTCCTCTAATAGATCATGGCCAACAATCAACGAAAACATGCATAGCAACCAAGCTTGTTAGATATTTAAATAATCTAGCAAAACTAAGCTTTATCGTGTACAGTCAGTGGCTCATTAGGTAGGGTTAGGGCGAGAACTAAGGGGCCCCCCGACAGTTGGGGACCCCAAGGGGCCCCCAGCCCGCCGCAGCGCCGCCCCATGTCAGTCAAATCATTACAACAAGGGCCCCCACACCAAATATGCCTAAGGGCCCCGTCTTCCTCCGTTACGCCACTGTGTACAGTAAAGCTATAATAATCAAAGTAAATTTATTATTTATTGACATTTTTGCTCTTTTACACATTATTTGTTTTTAAACAATGAATAATTTTGAGAAATAATGCATTTATTAGTTAAACCATACATTATTTGACAAATGAATGCACTATATACTGTATAGTCAAATCATACATTACTTGACAAATAATGCATTATATAGTCAAACCATACATTACTACCTCCACCAGGAGGTTATGTCTGTTTGTCTGTGTGTTTTTCTGTTGTCTGTCTGTCACCAGCATATCTCAAAAATACTACACAGATTTTTATGCACATTCATATTTGGTGGAAAAATTGCATGATCATATAGACCAAGAACCATGCACGACCCTTTCAATTCTGAAACAAATCTGACCCCAAGATTTTCCATGTAGAAGAAATGCTTGATGATTGCATTCATTATCCTTATTTTATGCTATATGTATTAACATTTTTGCATGGTTTTGGTATAAGTGCAATCAAGCATTTTATTCATACATACATATGCATGTGTAGTCTCGTGAGCTAGCCTGGTTAGCCTCGTGTGTTTTTTTAAACATCTCTAATAACCCTCTAGGAGAAGTATATGCATGCAGTCTCGGAGTGCCCTCTTGTTTGCCTAATATATATAATGCAAAATTTATATGTCAAATAATCAGAGTCCGAATTAGCGCTTCGCAAATCGCAAATTGCGAAGCGATTTTAAAAATTGCGAAATCTGCGAAGCAATTTTTCTGAAAGTTGCATTTAGCGATGCTGTTTTCTATTTTTCTACATTTCCCGAAATCGCTGTCACGCGCTTCACTAAATCCTCATGCCGGATATACGCAGGAAGTCTTGCCTTTGAGTTTCGGCAAGTTTCCGCTTTGCAGCTGCCATCTCGCATGTAAAAAAATATCACACTTCAAACGTGTAATAAAAAGTTTTAGTGGAGATGGTAAAAATGTTGAGATATTTATTCGCTGAATATTTAGACGCTCAGAGACAAGTTTAAATCCCGGATTGTGGATAAATCGCTGATAGGAAGAAGTTTAAAAAAGATGGCAGAGATCGACAGGAACGTTATGCTTACTCGGTTCAAGACCTTTCGTTGACGCGTGCGATCGCATGCTTACGCGCCGGCACACGCGCAAACTCAACTACGCATGCTATTTTTCGCAGGTGTGAAATACCATGTTCAATTGTTCATTTACATTGCAATTTTGAAAATGTGTGACAGTTTTGATAATGTCACATCCCACAGCAATTCCAATTGCGAATTTTGTGGAGTGAGGTGACATTTCTATTGTCAAAATAGAATAGATTGGAGAAGATTTCTAATTAGTTCCACTTGAGCTCATAAGACAAACGAAAAAGGTCGTTTCGCGCGACAACATTCGCCAGTGGAAGAAAACTGGCTTAAGGTAAGGTCTCACAACGTAACGTAAGATCTCACAACGTAAGGTAAGGTCTCATAACGTAACGTAAGATCTCACAACGTAAGGTAAGGTCTCATAACGTAACGTAAGATCTCACAACGTAAGGTAAGGTCTCACAACCTAACGTAAGATCTGACAACGTAACGTAAGGTCTTACAACGTAACGTAAGGTCTCACAACGTAATGTAAGGTCTTACAACGTAACGTAAGGTCTCACAACGTAACGTAAGGTCTCACAACGTAACGTAAGGTCTCACAACGTAACGTAATGTCTTACAACGTAACGTAAGGTCTCACAACGTAACGTAAGGTCTTACAACGTAACGTAAGGTCTCACAACGTAACGTAAGGTCTCACAACGTAACGTAAGGTTTCATAATGTAACGTAAGGTCTCACAATGTAATGTAATATCTCACAATGTAAGGTAAGGTCTCGTAACGTAACGTAACGTAACGTAACGTCTCACAACGCAAGGTAAGGTCTTGCAATGTAAAGTCTTGCAACCGACGTATATGGTCTTTCAGCCTAGAGTAACAGTTTTCACAGCGTAGTAGGTTTTACGTTTTACAACTAAACTAACACGTTAAAGCAAAAGATAACATCTTACAACGGAATAAAGCAACACAGCTTTCTTTTCGTTTAAAAAAGACAACGCAGATGTGTAGAGAATATAAAAGTTTGGGTCTGCCGTTCATATTACTGTGTCATAACTGATCAGTTTAAACCGCGCTAAGTTAATTACGCGTGCGAATTACCGCACACGTGCAGTTTTCCTTACGGAAAGGTCTGTTAATTATCCAGCGCAAAATGCACATTCGCTTTTGTGACGTTCTGAAAATTCGTATTCTCAGGGGGGTGGGTCCTAAAATGTGTATTCTAACAAGAAATTTTTTCAAAAAAATTGCGAAGCTGTTTTTGAGCGCTAATTCGAACCCTGATAATGTATAGTTTTTATTAAGTGAATGTGACATGCATGTGTGCGGAGTGCAATGGTGTATGGAAGTGAGACAATTGGGCCATGAATGTGGAGCAGAGTGCAAGACAAGCTCGTACCCAGGGTCTTACCTCCGCTCCCCCCCCCCCCCCCCCCCCCCCTCCCGCTGCGGAAAGACCCTGGTACACGCTGGTCACGTGTCGTCTATCAGAATTTTCGACTGTGGGAGTGTCCCCTGTGTATCAATGCTTGACCTCGCTGGAATAGTCGAAGAAATGCATGTATACGTATCTAATTTGGTTTTCTAGTATTAGATTTTGAAATGAATCGTTAAACCGGTGAAACGATTTTAAAATTGAAACAAGTTGTTTTGACAGCTATTGTTTTTAGTTTATAATAAATCGCTGTGTTTATTTAAGTTTACAATGAAGAAAGTTTTTTATGTTCCCATTCGTTTAATAATCGTCAACCTGGGTGCTTAAATTATACAAGGTACGGATATCGGTACGGATATATGTACGGATATCGACTAACCTTTTTAAAATGAACTTGAAAATTTTATATTTTCAATTTATATCAAATATATTTATCAATTATCATGTTCGTGGATGACTGACCATAATTTTGTCCGCATGAGAACTGGTCAAAACAACGCAGCACAGTAAACCTCACAGTTGATAATGAAATGGAAGACTGTTTCAAACTCTCAATATAAACAATAAAATACGTATGTGTTTCACCTGTACGTTGTTGAATACCACACGCGAAAGCTGCCGTTATATTTAAGTGAATACGTCCAGTTAAAAGCCTCGCGATTCGAATGCTTAAAACGAATATTCTCCAATCAATAACACATGTCGCCAGCGCTACAAAGCTAGCAAAATATTGATCCTTGAGACTTTGGCATTCTTATTAAATTATATCTCGTTTCGGATTGTTTCTCCAAGCCGTTGTGCACCTTTCGTGAGTCGTGAAATTTCATCTGGCCAGATGTTTTGCATTTTGTATAAACACTACTCCGGTCGGTAAGTCGAGAAAGGTTTTTGTACCACCCTACCTGTACCACGCCCATATTTTGGGCAGCACGTGACCAGCGTGTACCAGGGCCTTTCCGCAGCGAGGGGGGAGCCTGCCTCCTCCACAGGCCCTATTGCATCATGGACAGGTCACACACGCCGAATTTAGGGCCCGCAAGATCCTGTAAAAAATTTGGCAAAACTTGGCACGGAATAAATTTGCATAATTAACTACCATTGTTAATAGCCATGGCTATATCCGAAGATTTTGAAGGCCATTGAAGACTTATGACATACGAATCCTAGCTTTAAAATGCAGGAATTATTGAAGAAAGCAATTACGGTTGAACTTTGTCAACTTTCAACTGGAATAATCAACGAAAATACACTCTTTGGTTTATACTTTTTCGGTTTCCACAACAACTGAAACTTGAATTACGCTACACTATAGCCTACAATTTAACAAAATTAAATCTCATTAACTCTTGGTCAGTTGACAGTCTTCGATAGCTAAATAAACCAAAAAACAATACGAAAAACCTGTTACTTTCCTGACCGTCGAATTTGCTTTTGTTTGGCAGATATTTTCCCCTTCAATTCCTTTTTGTCGCTAAAAATATTATTGGCAGAAGGTCGGTAATTCTAAAACATATTGGTTTCTTCATTGTCATGATCTGTAAGAAAGTTTAGACCGAATTTCCTGGTGGGTCACAATGTTTAAAGAACTTGGACGTACGTTTGTCGAACAGCGGACGGAAAAAATTTGCAGGCCCTCTCAAAACTATCGCCTCTAGGGCCTTAGTCTCGCTGTGCATAATGGGATCAGTCACCATTTTGTTTACAGGATCTGGCAGGCCCTCTCAACAGTGTGACCTGTCCATGATGCAATAGGACCTGTGGAGGAGGCAGGGGGGAGCGGAGGTAAGACCCTGGGTACGAGGTTGAGTGCAAGTCCTCTGTTCTCAGTCCAATCTTGCAGTGCAAGTCTGCAAGATTGGACTGAGAACAGAGATGAGGATGATACGATGGATCAGATGTGTAGAGTTGAGAGAAAGAATGGGGATTGAGTTGGTGACCGATGTTGTGAGGCGGAACCGGTTGAGATGGCTGGGACATGTATTACGGAAAGATGATCATGGTGACTGGGTGAAAAAAAGCATGTCATACAAGGTGTCAGAAGGTGCGAGAGGAAGAGGAAAGCCAAAGACAACATGGAGCCAAGGTTGTGAAGAGGGACATGAGAAAGTGTGGTCTAAAAAGGGAGGATGTAAAAGAGACAAAAGTGGAGGAAACTGCTGTGTGGAGCCGTGCGCTGGCTAACCCCTGCGTAAGTGGGGAAAATGGCCATAAAACGAGTGTTGTTGTTGTTTTGTAATGTATGGTTTGAATAATAATGCAATTAATATGTCAAATATATGGTTTAACTTATATAATGCATTTTATATCTCAAATAATGTAGTTTGACTATACTGTATAACTAGGCATTATATAATATAATTATGTTAAATAATGTTATGGTTTGATTATACAGTATAATGCATTATATGCCAAATAATGCATGGTTTGACCAGTATATAATGCATTATATAGTCAAATTAAGAAATGGTTCATGATTTGGCATGCTCCATCAAGTTATGGATGCAGGTTGGAAAAAAGTGCAAGCGTTAATCGTTGAGGCAATAGCCGGTTTGACTAGTATATAATTATACATTACTGGTATAACATAGATCTAATTATTATGGGACAGTTCAATGCAGTTATAGATCTAATACTTAATGAGACATTTCTGATTGGCTACTGTGCATGCTCCATTAACTCGATGGAGCACAACAATTTCAAATGTAATGAGAAACTCATTTTTAATCAGTGAAATAGTTCTTTTTATGTCTGATTCTTTAATTGTTATACAATGTAAAAGAAATGGTTTGTAAGGATACAGTTTATTGATAGAAAATTAAAACCTAACTAACTATAATAATAAAAAGAGACCATAATTAACAATTTAAAATTATACAGTACTAAAACCAAAAAATAAAAGGGAAAAAATAAATCAATAAAGTTTAAAATGTTCATCTGCCATAATCTACAATTTCAACAAAAGTCTAAAAAGTTTATGTAGTAAGATCATAGTTAATAACTATGATTTAATCGAAAGTCTTTCAAAATGTCAGCTTCGTCTCATTTTCTGAAAAGTTCACGATCCTCTCACACATGAGTAACACAGAACACAGAATCTGGTATGACAGTTGCATGTGCAACAAAGCCATTACAATACCATACAATCACCCTGCTTCTTCACCAATATAGATTGGCCAGGGTTTTTAAAAACATTTAACATGCAACACCCATACCACCATTCGTTCCAAAAACAAGAGGTGTAAAGCTTCCATGCTCAACATCTACTGTAGAACGTCTCTGTAAGTAAATATCTTTTCTTTTCATTTTCATGATCTCTGAAGATCTCTCACATTGGTTTGTTCTGGTTGCTTATGAAGTTTATGACAGTGTTATTTGGACATCAAAACATGCTGCTACTCCTCGTGACTACAATCCTCCAGCTTTAATATCTAGTCTTGCTTCCGAGTTCATATTTGCTGCACTCATCACAAGCCTCTCATTATCGAGTGGTTAAAGATGTGGCTCACTGACTCTACATTCTTACAAACTTTGGATGTCAACAAGCAAGGATATCAACAGATCCCATCATGCCTCTGTGTCATAAACCCACCCTTCTTGCAAGACAGCTGCCATGGTTAGTTGTGGATCTTTCACCACATGGACAATGACTTGGCAAACCAACCAGACAAGGAAAATTGGAGAGCACTAAAAAAATCTGGAGTTGCACTTGCCTATCACCTGGAGCATCTCTGATACATTTTTCATGCTCTCCCAACTTCCCGCGTGCATGCATAACTCAATGGAGCATGCCAAACCATGAACCATTTCTCAATTATTTGTCAAATAATGTATGGTTTAACTATTATAATGCATTATTTGTTAATACTGTAATGTATGGTTTAACTATAATTATAATCTTATGCAATTATTTGTCAAATAATGTATGGTTTAATTAATAACTATTATAATGCATTATTTGTCAAATAATGTATGGTTTCACTATTATTTATCAATAATTGGATGAGTCTGAGCAAAATATCATGATTTGTCAGTGGCGAGCTACTAGTTATTTGCCGATGCTGAAGGCAGAGGCAAATAACTGGTAGCTAGACACTGACAAATCATATTATCATTCATTTTGTTTCTATCCTGCATTCTGATTGACCAGTTAATTCACCTGCAAATAACTGAGTGCAAATAATTTTTTTCTTGCAAATAATGTTATGAGCATGCTGCTTGACTGCAAATCATTTTCGTAAACATGGCGGCTAGTTCTTCAGGTATCCAAGGAAATAATCGAGAGTATTTAGAAGCGTTCATAACGACAATGTACTTCAGAAAAGAAATAGTTAAAAGGAAGATTTAGTGAGATAAAAAGCAACACTCGTGCCAACAAAAAGTAAGTTTTATGAAGATTTTAGTATGCCGAAGACACAGAGAAGAGTGGCGATCTCTAACTTCAGGCATTTCAGATTTTTAACTATTTTATGAATGATAAATCAATTATTGAACTCATCTATCGCAAAATATCATCATTTGTCAGTGTCTCGCCTACCAGTTATTTGCCTCTGCCTTCGGCATCGGCAAATAACTAGTAGCTCGCCACTGACAAATCATGATATTTTGCTCAGACTCGTCCAATAATTGATTAATATTTTGCGATAGATGAGTTCAATAATTGATTTATCATTCATAAAATAGTTAAAAATTTGAAATGCCTGAAGTTAGAGATCACCATTCTTCTCTCTTTCTTAAATTGGCATACTAAAATCTTTGTAAAACTTACTTGTCTTGCTTTTTATCTCACTAAATCTTCCTCTTAACTATTTCTCTTCGAAGTACATTGTTGGATGCTTCCAAATACTCTTGATTAGGCCCATCCATTACCACCATATTTACAAAAATTATTTGCCAGCAGCGCTGCTATTGCTAGTGTGCATACATGCTCATAAAATTATTTCCAGCAGAAATAATTTTTCTATTTCTTTTATGAAATAAGCCCGATATAAACACAGTAATTGACCAATCACAGTGTGCGTAAGACAACCTATTTTATAAATATATATATATATATATATAAAATGCATTATATGTCAAATAATGTTGACAATTAAATAAATGCATTTATTGGTCAAATAATGTATGGTTTGAATATAATACATTATATAGTCAAATAATGTATGGTTTAATTATATAATGCATTATATAGTCGATATATGGTTTGACTTATTATTTATATGTCAAATAATGTTGACTATATATGCATTTATTATTTTGTCAAATAATGTATGGTTTAACTATATAATGCATTTATTTGTCAAATAATGTATGGTTTAACTATATATTGCATTGTTTGTCAAACTATTAAATTCATTGTTTAAGCCAAATAATGTGTAAAAGAGCAAAATATGTCGACAAAGAATAAATTTACAAATTAATGGACCTTCATACCAAACAACAATAAAATGGTAGCTTTATACACAAACAATTTGTACTGATGCGAACACAAATACAAGATGAACTCAACGCAAAATAAAAGCATAAACCTTAACAAAACTAACCTTGAGCCTGACTGGAGATGTCAGTGCGTTTAACGACACTTTGATCAAAATCAACAAGTACTGGAGAGCTTTCGGTCATGGGAACTTCTTCCTCAGCGTTGGAGCTGCTCCGACGCGAATTTCTCCTCGATTTCGTTTTGCCATCGACAGCCTTTCGGAGGAAGAAAAACCAGAGATATAAGCAGAAACACCTCGAGATTTAAATGCAAGTAAAAGACTTACGTGGCTCCAAGATCGTTTACTTCCTTCGGGGAGTTTTTGCCATCGCTTGACGAGCAGTACACAGGCGTTGCACATGAGCCCCGAGCGAGACCCTTGTTGGATTTCGAAGCAACCAGCGAAATCTCCTTCGTATTTTTCCGACGAAGTGAAGCGAGAACTGGACGACTTCGAGCCACAAATACAGCAACCACTGGATGAACGATATACCCTCGGTTTATGCGAGGAAAACATTTTCCCCGTGCACACGAATATTGTCTTGGAAGAAGATGAACAAAAAATATCTTCGCTTCTGACATGACCAATCCAAAGGGGGAGGTCCCTAGGGCAAGCTAGTGCGCATGAACGGAAGTAGCAAGGCCCGTCAAGTTGAGTTTTCCCTGATCGACGACACGTCACTGTTATAAACTCGCCATTTATTCATTCGTTTCGTTTTATTTCCTTTCCATTCGTTTCATTTCCATTCTTTCACATTCGCTTCATTTTCTTTCGTTCCATTTCCTTTATTTCTTTTCCTTTTTTTTGCTTTCTTTTCATCTGCTTTCCTTTACATTTCCTTTCCTTTCACTTTTCCATTCCTTTCCGAATTTCGTTTTCCCGGGGCCCTTTTGTTTTGATTTCCTTTGCTTCTCTTTCCTTTATATTCGTTTCACTTCCTTCGTTTCTTCTCCTTTTCCTTCGTTCCTTTCCTTTCGCTTCGCCGTTGTTTTCGCCCTTTGGTTTCGTTCCATTTTATTTCCTTTCGTTCCATTTTATTTCCTTTCGTTTTCTTACGTCTCCTTTCATTTTCTTTCACTCCCTTAACATTCGCAACGATTATGTCAAGGTGTCAACTGTCAACTTTAAAAGCTTTTTGGTTTTGTTGATCTTTCGTTTCATTTCTATTCGTTTTCTAAAATCCTTCCATTTTCTTTCGTTTCACTGCCGATCTACCCATAATCTTTCCATTTACTTCCTTTGGTTTTGTTTTCTTAACTTCGTTTTATTTTATTTTCTTTCGTTTCATTTCATTTCGTTTCCTTACGTCTCGTATTTTCCCCTTTTAATTAACCTCCTCTCTTTTCCATTTTCTTTCTTGCTTCGTTTCCTTCCCATTACATTCGCTTCCTTTCCTCTCTCTTCCGTCCCTCTCGTTTCATTTAGTTTCCTTTCTGTTAGTTTCTTTTCTTTTTGTCTCATTTCCTTTTTCATTCGTTTAAATTTTCCTTCATTTCATTTTCTAGCGAATAGACAAACAGACAGATGAACAGCCAGGCTGAGAGTGAGACAGACAGACAGACAGACAGACAGACAACTAGACAGACAGACAGACAGACAGACAGACAGACAGACAGACAGACAGACAGACAGACAGACAGACAGACAGACAGACAAACAATTCCTAGCCGGAAGGCCTTGATGTTGCATTTTTCGCAACTGGTCCCGGTTTGGTCTTATAATGTATATATCCTACACTTGAAATTTTCCTTCACTAAAATTACCTAAACAAACAAACAAACAAACAAACAAACAAACAAACAGACAGACAGACAGAGAGAGAGACAAACAAACAAACAGATAGACAACTAGATAGACAACTAGATAGACAACCAGACACATACTAACAAACAAACAGGCAGGCAGACAACTAGAAAGACAAAAAACTAGACAGACAGACAGACAGACAGACAGACAGACAAACAAACAAACATACAAACAAACAGACAGACAGACGGGCAGACAGACACACGCACACAGATAAACAGACAGACAAACAGACACACGCACACAGATAAACAGACAGACGAACAGACACACGCACACAGATAAACAGACAGACGAACAGACACACGCACACAGATAAACAAACAAACAAACAGACACACGCACACAGATAAACAGACAGACGAACAGACAGAAACGCAACTGATAACAGGTGTTACAATATCGACAATTGATATAAAAACACGCTATTGCTAAAACAAATTATTTATTTTCATTTAATAACACAAAACAAAAATCAATTTGTGCTGAAATCGAGCGCAATTCAAACAACGAATTTCTATGTACAATGTATTTTCAATTTATTCTCCGTCTGTTCGATATCCAATGGCTGACGATTATCTATCCGTGTAAATTTTGAGAGCTTTTTCTTTCGGTTTGTATATGTTTCTGCTTGAATTAACTCCAGACCTAAAAACAAAAGGCGTTATATTAACTACTTATTGACTGAGCGTGAGGTCTGTACTAGTGAAATATCGGACCGATATTTTTAGTACGGACCGAGCGAGCGCAGCGTGCCTAGCCTAGTTTCTAGGCCTTTCGTTAATCGTCATGTGCTTGGCCGCGTAGTCGGTTTGGGTTCTTGGGAAGACTGGGGAGAGGCTGGAAACGAGAAGGCATGGCAACATTCGCAAAAAGGTCCTGCCTAACACCGCTGCCAAACGTTTTGCGCATGTGCGACGTCCGAGCTCGCCCTCGGAAAAAGAGCGGGAAAACACTGACATATTTGGACTGGTCCGAGAGTCCGACACAAAAGTTAAAATTATAAGCATACTACCAAAAAGATAAGGTAGGTAATTTGTGCATGGCTTCCTTGTCAATATTGTAACATATTCTGAAATTACCCCTTCGTAATTTTCATTACCCTTTTTTTAAAACACAAATGAATAGTCGAGTCTTACTTAGTCTTCACTGTCTGGTTGTTGTCGCCACGGCTAGTTCCCACTTCTCTTGTAATGTTTACTCAGCGAATTCACGCATGCGCAAACGTTTGGCAGCGGTGTTGTCCTGCCTAGAATCGTTCTGGCCCTTCGAGTGTTCCTGGGATCTAGCATACAACACTGAGCGACAGTATGTGAGCACAAGGATGTCTGTGAAGATTTTACCAAAGATCTTGGCGATCGAAAGAAGGGAATTATGGAATATATTCCAATTGGAGCTCGGAATGAAAATGTAACTGTTTAACTTTCAACTTTTGGCGGTTGCAGAAGGAAAGCTAGTGATAAGAAAGCTAGGCTAGTGAAACTTCGTCGATCCGAGGTGAGCATGCTTGTATTATTTTATGCAGATGGAATATTAAATGTCGGAAAACACTTAGGACATCATAATAATATCACAACTCTTCCTCAATAAACAACCAAGCTGTAAAGTGAAAGTGTTAACGAATTTTGCTAGGCCTTCCCCAGCGGGGCCGTTCGGATCACTTCCGAAACGTGTCAACCGAGGAAGGCCTAGAAACTAGGCTACAGCGGGCCGAGGTCAGTGCAGAAAACGGAGGTCCGATATTTCACTAATGCAGACGTTCTGTGAAACGTTCTGTGGAAACTCGACAAATAGACTCGTGTTCGCCACCATCCTTCATACAAACCAGGGACATAGCCATGGGGGAGCCGCGGCTCCCCCCCTTTTGATATAAAACAACAGACATGTAACTACAAAATTGATGCAATATGAATTGTGTCAGGAAATAAACTGTAAACAGTGTATTCAATCTACTGAGTGTATGCATTTTGAGTATCTATGTGACGTTTGCGTGTTTTGAGTATTTTATATGACGCTTTTTAACCTTTAGAGTCTGTAAAATCTTCCTCCAAAAGCCAGGAAATGGCATTTCAGCGACTCTCGATTTCAAAATTTCCCGGGGGAGCATGCCCGCGGACCCCGCTAAAAATTTATTCTGATTTTGGCTTCCCCCCCTTTCAAAATCCTGGCTACGTCCCTGATACAAACTAAACCAAAATGGCAGATGTTTTCCCATTTTTAAAGTACTTCCGTTTAGCTATAGAATCCTGAACTTTCTACTCCAAATAGAATTTTTAATTGCTTGTTGAATAAAAAAATATATATTATATTATACTTGTGAGAAGTAAATGTTATATTATTACGAACAAATATGTTACGAACATTTAAGATTTTAAAAAGTTTCAGGTAACGTGAAAACTTGAACTATACTTCAAATAAACGCTCAACAAAATTTCTAACAACACACCTGCAAGATATATTTCAACAATGAGTAGTTCTAAAATATTATCCATCTTGTTGCGTATATCATAGTCAATCGAGATATGGTCTGGAAACTCAGCTAAAGTCTTTGGTCTATCTTTTTGTTCACCTTTATGCATTTTTGTGCACGGTCACTGAACACATTGTATTTTAGTATAATGAACGAATTGTCCAATAGCAACGTTTCAGTTCAATCACTCAACCGTGCCATTTAAATATTAATAAACCTAAAACAAAGGATGTGCACGGTGTAAGGTACGGTTCAACATAAAATCACAGCTCATTTTAGGCGCTTTGACGTTTGCCGAGTTTCCAGAACATATCTCGATTGATTTTGCGTATATACTGACATGACTTTCATTTTGTTTATAAAATTCTCACCGTCAGCGGTCCGGAACGGCAGATTCCAGACCGCTAAGGAACCAATCATTGATGGATTTCACGTTCCAGACCGCTCCCGAAAATATAGTCATATAATAAAACACCTTATTATATGGCAGCAGCGCTGAGAGGTCCGAATACGGAAATCCTGTAATTTGATTGGTTCATAAGCGGTCGGATATTTCCCGTATCCGCCCGCTCAGAGCGGAATCTGCCATTCGGGACCGTAAGTTTTATAAACAAAATGGCAGTCATGTCAGTATATGCAACAAGATGGATTATAATTTCAGAACTACTCATTGTTGAAATATATCGTGATCGTACAGGTATGTTGTTAGAAATTTTATA
This sequence comes from Paragorgia papillata, assembly GCA_035771165.1. Lineage (NCBI taxonomy): Eukaryota > Metazoa > Cnidaria > Anthozoa > Scleralcyonacea > Coralliidae > Paragorgia > Paragorgia papillata. The sequence continues at coordinate 2,198,141 of JAWNZC010000022.1, read as the reverse complement.
AGCTTTCATTTGATGTATAGTTTGAGTTTACACGTTTTGTAAAAGTTTTTAAAATGTCCAAAACGTTCGTAACATTGTTCGTAATAACATTTACTTCTCACAAGTATTAGAATTCCAGAGGATTTTTTATTCAACTACTTAACGTACGATCTTGAGCAATATGTCAAACAAAAGCAATTGAAAAATACTATTTGGGGTAGAAAGTTCAGGATTCTAGCTCAACGGAAAGTACTTTAAAAATGGGAAAATGTCTGCCATTTTCGTTTAGTTCGCAAGAAAGATGGGTCGAGTTTTCACAGAACGTTCACAACATTTATGCATGGCCATATAATAAACTACTTATTGACCTCGCTTGTTCGGTCTGTACTAGTGAAATATCGGACCTCTGTTTTTTGTACTAGAAAAAATATCGGTCCGATATTTCACTAGTACAGACCTCACGCTCGGTCAATAAGTAGTTATTACTAAGTCATACTAAATCAAATGACAAAGTAACATCTTTCTTCAGTTTTTCGTTTCCTTGCTTCGTTGTTGAGATATTTCGGGTTGTTTAGATAAAGGATAAATGACTGGGGGCTAATCATCCTTACTGCAGCCAGTGGCTGAATTACGAAGGACGCAGATCAACGTGGCCGTGTCGAGCCATATCAAAGGCGATCCAGGCAACCGCCATGCATACGACACAGTTCATGCAGAAAATGGATCACAGCTAAGATGTAGGTGTTGATTTTACGGTGGGAGGAAAACCGGAGAACCAGGCGAAAACCCCTCGAAGCAGAGATAAGAAGGAGAGATCAACTAGAACTCTACTCACATGAGTTCAAAGCTCGACAATGGGGTCATTCCTAAGCGGTCACCCATCCAAGTACTAACCCCGTCTAACCTGGCTTATACTCTATTACAACGAGTATAAAGCACTTTATAGCTAAACTGCATTAGTACACAATAAGAACAGGAACAACAGACTAGGAAGCGGGCATCTCATTTATTCATGTATCACCATGGCACAACCAATCACACTTACAAAAGCTAGAACTTCGAATTGAGAGAGACGCCTTCGAATGGCATTATCTGCTATTAGCACACCTTAAATACTCTACACAAGATATACCCACGGGACGGGTATGACGTAACTGTATACATTCCGTAACGCTACAAAGTACATTTAATTTTTTGGTGAGAGGCAGCGCGCTAACAGCACCCGTGCTTCCCAATTATGCAAATTAAACATTTTAATGTGACACGTGCAAAATGACTTATCGGAGAAGGTTATATATTGTTGCTGTTGTCACATCAAACTTTATTCGAAGGAAGCACGTGGATGTGTTCCTCCTACAACAGCAAACATGTAGATAATCTTCTCCGATAAATCATTATGTACGTGTATCACTGCAAAACCTCCAATTCTTGCCAAGATAATTTTTCTTGTTTTCAGATTTTATTTCTTGTTTTAAGATATTTAATCTTGTTTTAAGACAAAATATCTTGTCAAGAAACCGCAGTAAGATTATTATCTTGCAAACGGGACAAGAAAATCTTAAAACAAGTATTGTTTTCTTAAAACAAGTTTTTGGGAATTTGCAGTGATGTCACAACATGTGACATTTACACATCAAACAAAGTGTTCTTTTAAAAAAGACAAGCTTAATTTTCGTGTCATAGATACTTTAAGATTATTTATCAAATTCATTAAAAATTCATGAAGAAAATTCAAAAGAAATGAATATTTAATCAATACTTGTAAATCGCATACAGATTCGTCCTGATAGGGCAATAGCACTAAAAATTAAGTTTGTCTAATTTGAAAGAACTCATAAAATTGTAATAGAACATCCTTTACAACGTTTTCGTATCTCTCTTCGTTTTCAAGATATTTCAATTTGTTTGATATGTAAATGAGATGGTCTCTGACGTCAGGTGTGCGGTAAAATATTTTCACATGTAGCAAAACCAGTTATATCTCTAAGTTTGTTCAGCGAAATCATTTGAAACTGTGCACATAAAAACTCCTTGCGACGCTGAACATTTCATGTTAGATATGTAAGTGATTTTGCTCTGTATGAAAATATTTTACCCCACTCCTGACGTCAGAGACCATTCATTTACATATCAAACAAATTGAAATATCTTGAAAATGCAGAAAGATACGAAAAAGTTGTAAAGGATCTTCTATTACAATTTTATGAGTTCTTTCAAATTAGACAAACTTCATTTTTGTTGCCAATCCCCTTTAATTTTCGTGTCATAGACATTTAAGATTATTTATCAAATTCATTAAATATTCATGAAAAAAATTCCAAAAGAAATGAATATTTAATCAATACCTGTAAATCGCATACAGATTGGTCCTGATTTAGTCAAACTTTTTCCTCAATTTACTTTAGCTAAAATCAATCCAACTTGAAACATAGTTTGAAAACATGGCTATTTAGATGCGTCCATTTGATAAGTACGATAAAGCATTCGATCTGATTTACTACGGCTCGCTTGCAGCTCGCCATGTAAATCACATACAGATCGCTGCTTATGCATGCTTTATCTATGGATCGTTTTCACTCACGTGATGGGTGGCCCCATTGGGGTGGTGAAACAATACGAAATTTTTTAAATAAGAATAGAGCTAAATTCCCATAGGATAAAGATGGTACACCAATATGGCCGCCATTTCATTGTTTCGGTACACCAATATGGCCGCCGTGACGTCAGATGAAAACGATCTATTACGTAAAAATATTTGACTTTAGAGTGCCTATGACACGAAAATTAAGATTGTCTTCCTAGAAAGAACACTTAAAATGACAGAGTAACATATTTTGTAGTTTTTCGTTTCCTTGCTTCGTTGTTGAGATATTTCGGTTTGTTTGATATGCAAACACATATTTGATATTACACATTTTGATGTCACATGCGCATAATGAGTCATCGAGAAAGGTTATATATATATATATATATATATATTTGCTATTATTAAACCAAATTAAATCAAAAGATATAGGAGCGTGTAGATGTGCTTTTCTCACAGCACCAAAGATGTAGATTTACAAGGGATTATGTTTGATATAATAGCAAAGATATATATAACCCGCTCCGATAAATCATTATGGACGTGTGAAGTCAATATGTTTAATTACTCGGGCTACCAGTGATATAGACTGAAAGCCAGCCGCCGATCTCATCTCGTTCTCACTCGCTGAGACAGGCGTCTGAATTCAATAGGCGATAATGCCGTCCAGTGACGTCACGTACTACCAAGAAACCTGGTAGTGAAATCTGATTGGTTGACATGTTTCTAATTTGGGATAATTGTAGAATTATATCTTGTCAAATATACGGCGGCTGGTTTTTAGACTACAGAATACTCTCAACTCAACTTGGTAAGCTATTTAATGCAGGGCTGTGATATTTTGGTCCCCGATGCCTATGGACTTTCATGTTGACGACTTTTGAATGGTTCCGAGGGGAGAAGCGGTGAGTATATTATCAAGTGGCATTGCATATTAATTGCGCGCGGCATCTTGTCAGTTGTGGAACAAGATGGCTAGTAATTTTAGAACTACTCATTGTTAAAATATATTGTGTACGTATGTTATCAGATGTTGAATAAGCTTTCATTCCATGTATAGTTCAAGTTTCTCCGTTTTGTGAAACTTGTTGAAATGTAAAAAATGTGCGAACCGTTGTTTGAAATAATATTACAAATAGACAGGAAATTGACTTCTCACAAGTGTTAATACTGAATTTTAGATTTTTTTTAAATACTTAACGGTCTTAACGCACAACATCGCGAGATATATTTCAAACACAAACTATTGAAAAATGCTATCTGGGGTAGAAATTTCTAGTTTCTAGCTAAACGGAAAATATTTTTAAAATTAGCAAACGTCTTCCATTTGATTCATTGCGTGAATGTGTACTTATAATTAATAAATAAATAAAAACAAAAATATTGTTGACTTCGAATGCATCATAATCTTACCATTATGAAGCTTGTGAAACGTTTGCGACTTTCTAATCAAAACAGACAAATTTCAGGCACTTCACATTTGAATTTATAGTTTTTATTTAACCCTTTCAACGCTATCGGCCTCCCAGGCAGGGACGCATAAAATCGCCTGGTGTAGGCTTCAATATTTTTTTTATACTCTGGCCTCAGCGGTCAGAGTAGGTTTTGGTATAACCTTAGTGGCCTAACGACTAGAATGGTTTGCCGTTAATATAGCCGGAGTGAAATACTAAAATACAGAATAAAAGTGGATTTTAGCGTTCAGAAGGTTTACACTGTAATTCGACGTCAACAATACATTCACGCAATGAATCAAATGACAGACGTTTCCCCATTATTTTTAAAAATATTTTCCGTTTAGCTAAAAACTAGAAATTTCTACCCCATGCAAATAGCGTTTTTAAATAGCTTCTGTGTGATATATATCTCGCGATGTTGCGCGTTAAGTATTTTAAAAAAATCTAAAATTCTGTATTAACACTTGTGAGAAGTCAATTTCCTAATTTTCCTGTCTATTCGGGAATATTATTTGAAACAACGGTTCGCACATTTTTGACATTTTAACAAGTTTCACATAACGGAGAAACTTGAACTATACATGATAACTAATGATAATAACATACCTACACAATACATTTTAACAATGAGTAGTTCTGAAATTACTAGCCATCTTGTTCCACAACTGACAAGATGCCGCGCGCAATATGCCATGTCACTTGATATACACGGTACTCACTGCTTTTCCCCTCGGAACCATTCATGAAAACTCGTCAACATGAAAGTCCATATGCATCGGAGTCCAAAATATCACAGCCCTGCATTAAATAGCTACCAAGTTGAGAGTATTCTGTAGTCTGAAAACCAGCCGCCGTGGAAGGAATTCAGATTGTTTATTATTCTATAATTCTATAATTATCCCAAATTAGAAACATGTCAACCAATCAGAATTCACTACCAGGTTTCTTGGTAGTGACGTCACTGGACGGCATTATCGCCTATTGAATTCAGACGCCTGTCTCAGCGAGTGAGAACGAGATGAGATCGGCGGCTGGCTTTCAGTCTACCAGTGATAGGGCGAGTCTAGGTTTCGGCTCGGTTTCCCCCCTTTGGGTGTCACGATCTTGCATTTTTTACTTCCGCTACTATTCATACTTCCGGTGAGTTGTTAGCCGTGCAACTGGGTGGACTGAGTGAGGCCGTGAGGCATGTTGCAAGTTCTTTGCTCCTTTCGCTTTTGGAGTTGGACAAAAAGTTGAAGAGCTTTGCCTTTTGATCAAGCTGTTCTTGCACGTTTTTGGTAGATTTTGAAATTGACTGGTTGACTTTGTAGTTAAACAGCGATCAGATGTGACTGACAACTGTCGTGATCGTAAATATGTTCACCAGTGTGAAGTATATATGCACCACATTCAGCTTTCGATTCAGGCTCGGTGTATTTGCCGATAGCCCGAGTGAACGCCTGACCATGCAGTCGTCTTATTTACATATCACACAGACTGAAAAAAGGGGTTCAGTTTGTTTTTTTCTGTACAACCTGTCGTTAGTAATCAAACTCAGAAAATTCTGAGCTTCAGACAGAACTCTATCACACAACCTTCCGAATACTAGCCAGACGCTCTAACCACTGAGCTACTAGAACTCAGATGGCAGACCGAGGTAGTTTACAATATTTATACCTGTATGGGGGCTGGGAACGAGTCAAGCATCTACCATCTGAGTTCTGCCATCTGAATAGACCATTTGCACGTTGACTTGCGATGGCGTTGGATGATACCAACTACCAGAATGCTTTGCCAGTATTCTAGAATTTCAGCTACAAGGGATGACTCAAAAGACCCGTACAGTTCTCTCGCGCGGCTTTTCCAAAATGTGTCGTCAAATTTGTTTTTCCCCCCGAAATTCGTCGTCAAGTTTCAGAGTCTCGAGATTTTAGCAATCTTTTCGATACCCTAACCACAATATAAACCCTAACCCTAATCAGAAGTCTGATTTAACCCGAGCTTTTTGGAAAAACATATTTGACGACATATTTTGGAAAAGCCGCGAAAGGACTGGAGGGGTCCCTCTGAGTGATCCCTTTCAGCCGAAACCCTAGAATACAGGCAAAGCATTCTGGTAGTTGTAGTCACCCAACGCCATCTCACGTCATCGTGCAAATGATCTATTCTAGTGGCTCGATCAGGGCCGTCGAGAGCCGGGATGGGCCTTGGGTCAAACGATGGAGCCGGGCCTCCCATCGAAATCAACGTTTTATTGATTTCGGTGGGGTCCCATTATTTTCATGCAGGCTTCCTAATAAATTTTGACTGGTCATTGTTGCTATGTTGAGCCCGTATATCTTTTGACTTATACTGAGGGCCGCACCTTCAACTTCAGAGATTATCAATGACTATCAGTGACCCGAACTTTCTGACATAAATTACTGCAAGGGCGCCGTAACTCCTCGCAACTTGAATTTATCTTCTCTACTCTTTGCCAGAGACCCGTAAGTTTTACTTTTCTGAGGTTTATTTATACAGCAATATTAAATTTAATTTTTTGGGTCCCTATTTGCCTGGCCGGGGTAATTACCACGCTCCCACACCCACCCCCTCTCGATGCTACTGCATGGGCTCGATGGTTAGAGCGTCCAGCTGATAGAGATCATAATATAAGTACTAGCTGGGGCATTCCTATGCCGACTCCAGTCAAATGTGCGAGGAATATAAGGCGCCGCCATTAGAGGGGAAATGAGCTAGTATGCAGGCCCTTTGAAGACTTGCCTATGAGAATTGCCACGCGCGGCCGTGTACTTCAAAATGGCGGCCACACACGATCGGAAATCGCATAGAAAATTGGCCACTTTCATGGGGCAGTTCGCAGTCCACTGCGTGCTGGCTCAAGTGAGTTCTGAGGGCATTTGAAACTGATGAATTTGAGAAGGGTAATGGCTTCGTACATCGCGAAAATTCCACGAGTTGTCAACAAACCGTATTCTATGGCAAGCCCAACATTCGTGCTATGCGCTCGTGGAAGAATTATGGTCGAGCGACGATTTTGAGCGGAGAAGTTTGACTTTGAGCTCGGTGTGTCCTCGCTGAAGTGTGCAGCCTATCGGCCGTGTGTTCATGACGTTTACACGCAAGATATTCGTTCTACGCATGCGTAGCTAATACGGTCAGCCCGTATTTCGCGAGCATCGACAGCCGCCATTTCCGATCGTGATCTATATCCAAGCAGTGGAAAAATTCAAAGATAAAGACGCCTCAATGAAGAACTAAGGTAAGAATTTGTTATAGTTATAAGACCAAAAATTCTAAAAGTTTTAATTTTTAAAAATCGTGATGAAAATTTAGTAAAACGCTTGTTTTAGACGAATTTTGGCTCGTTTTTCGCCTCTAATGGCGGCCGTCAATATTCCTCGCATTTTTGGCCCCAAAGGGCCTGGATACTAGCTGCAATCTCGTACCCAGGCCAACCCAACACCGCTGCCAAACGTTTTGCGCATGCGCGACGTCCGAGCTCGTCCTCAGAAAAAGAGCGGGAAAATACTGAAATATTTGGACTGGTCCGAGAGTCCGACACAAAAGTTAAAATTCTAAGTATACTACCGAAAAGATAAGGTAGATAATTTGTGCATGGCTTCTTTGTCAATATTGTAACATATTCTGAATTTACCCCTTCGTAATTTTCTTTACCCTTTTTTTAAAACACAAATGAACAGTCGAGTCTTACTTAGTCTTCGCTGTCTGGTTGTTGTCGCCACGGCTTCGCTTGATATTTTTTCTAGAGAATTCACGCATGCGCAAACGTTTGGCAGCGGTGTTGGCCAACCCAGGCCTGTGATTCTTTTGGTTGGGTCAGTACCAAAGAGTGGAGGCCCTGGGGAACTACGATGAAAAAACCCCGAAAATTGGGTTTTTGTTCCCAGTCCTCTGGTTCCCAGTTCCCTATAATTTGCTACTGTCATCGACAATCTTTAGCTTGTTCGAAGACCAGGGAAAATATTTGTTTACCGATAAAGAATGGCTCAGTATGTTTTACAAAGATCTTGACAAACCGTTGCGATACAAATGGTCTTTCTTAGCTTTGCTCTAAATCGTCTACCGGACGATTTGACGAGAGTGTTTTATATGTCCCGTCGGCAGTCAGCAGTGATCGGCTCAGCCGCTCAGGTAAGGTAACTTCTGTCAGAAGTTTTGGCTAAACTACATCGACCTTGTTGTATTCTCTAATATAATTTTAAAGTTCTGAGACGAAACTGCGAAGAATTTCGAGACGAGTCAGACGATGGATGTTTGTTTGGCGACGAAGCGAGAATAATAATAGTTTTAAAATGGAAATTGTCGGGATTTTTGCTGTTTTAAATGATTTCATGTGTTCAATTGTATTTTGGGTTTGTCGTGTATAATTATGTGTTACAGAACGTCGAGAAATCGATCAAACAAGTTAGCAACGTGCACATTATTTGAAATTTTACTGTTTTTAAACTAACCAATCAGATGACGAGTTTCATCGGAGTTCCCCAGAGCCTCCGTTCCTTGGTACTGACCAAAAGTATCGCAGGCTCTGGTACGGGATTGCCCTAACTAACGGCAATGCCCCCTCTAGTACTTATATTATGATCTCTATGGTCCCGCTAGTACTCCATTGAACTCTAATTTAAGTAAACTGGAACGCTATCTCCATAAGTCAGGCCCTATGAATGGATGAAGCCAAAAATCTTTAAATGTTAGTTTTTCTGAGTTTTAAGTTGAAATACTTAACGCTGAACGTTGGGCTGTATATGAAACTGAAGCTATTGAAAAGTGCTATTTGGTATAGAAACTTCAAGACTTTAGTTAAAAGGGAAATAATTAAAAAATATAAAAACAACTGCCATTTTGTTTGCCGTATTTCAATCCGTTGTTTTGGAGTAATTTGTTATCGTCCCAAACAAAATAAATGGCAGGATGAAAATTAAGTAACCTGAAGCATGGGAGCTACCTGCAAAGGGACTGGCACTGGCTTCAACCTCCCCCCCCCCCCCGAGTTATCGTTCCAGTCTTCTTATAGTTCAATGGTCCCGTCTAGTGGAGCTCAGAGATTTCCAAGTTTAAAGAACTTACGACAGCTTCAAGAGCAAAAACTGAAACTTCAACAACTTCAAGCTGAAAACACTATACTTACGTATAAACTAAAATATCTCAAAAACAAAGCAAGGAAACGAAAAACTACAAAATATGTTACTTTGTTATTTTAAGTGTTCTTTCAAATAAGACAGACTTAATTTTCATTTCATAAATACTTTAAGGTTATGTAATATTTAACTTTAAATATTTCGTCTACTCACTTGGCATTTTCAATCTTTTTTATCTCGTTTCGTTTTTCTTCGGACAGCTCCATCAAAGGCTCAATTTTATCTCTAAAAGATCAAAAATAGCATTAACAACATTGTGCTGACCAGCATTAACAACATTGTGTTGACCAACATAAACAACATTGCGTTGACCAACATAAACAACATTGCGTTGACCAACATAAACAACATTGTGTTGACCAACATTAACAACATTGCGTTGACCAACATGAACAACATTGCGTTGACCAACATAAACAACATTGCGTTGACCAACATAAACAACATTGCGTTGACCAACATAAACAACATTGTGTTGACCAACATTAACAACATTGCGTTGACCAACATGAACAACATTGCGTTGACCAACATAAACAACTTTGTGCTGACCAGCATTAACAACATTGTGCTGACCAACACGAACAACATTGTGTTGCCGAGCATAAAACAACATTGTGTTGACCAACATGAGCAACATTGTGTTGGCCAGCATGAACAGCATTGTGTTGACCAGCAACATTGTGCTGACCAGCATAAACAACGTTGTGCTGACCAACATAAACAACATTGTGCTGAGCAACATGAACAACATTGTGTTGACCAGCATAAACAACATTGTGCTGACCAACATTGTGTTGACCAGCTAACAACATTGTGCTGACCAACATAAACAACATTGTGTTGACCAACATAAACAACATTGTGCTGACCAACATGAACAACATTGTGTTGACCAGCATAAACAACATTGTGCTGACCAACATAAACAACATTGTGCTGACCAGTGTAAACAACATTGTGCTGACCAACATGAACAACATTGTGCTGACCAGTGTAAACGACACAGTGCTGACCAACACGAACAACATTGTGTTGCCCAGCATAAAACAACATTGTGTTGATCAACATGAGCAATATTGTGCTGGCCAGCATGAACAGGATTGTGTTGACCAGCAACATTGTGCTGACCAGCATAAACAACGTTGTGCTGACCAGTGTAAACATTGTGTTGACCAGCATGAACAACATTGTGTTGCAGGGTTCTCCACAGTTGTGAGTGGAACAGGTAAAAGAGTTTTCTGAAGCAGTAAGGCTATTGTGACGACAAATGTTTAGGGGGGTGCGGGGGCATACCCCCGAAATTTTTTGAATTTTGGGTCTCTGAAACAGCATTTCCCGCGTTTTGAGGGCACTTTTGAGCAAAACATAAAGGTCTGAAATCCTATTTTTTATATATTGATATTTATTATTTATATTGATATTTAATTGTGCAATAATAACTTAATTAGAACTCTTCCAAAAATGCCAAAAATAAGAGTGGGAACTCTTTAAAAGCAGTTAAAACCTAAAGTATAAAGATGAAATCGCACATATTTGTTGTAGACGAAATCCCGCCAAAAATACTTCTCGGCGATCGATCGGGCTTAGAGAAGGACATTTTCTGTATTCCACAATGATTATGACCGTGTCACTTTATTAATTTTGTAGTATTATGGATACAGGATGAGAACTCAGCAATACGGACCTGGATGATTGCATAATTTTTTGCACAACTTATTTTACTATCCTTTACAAATGTACACGAACTCTAGGCTGTTCCAGGCAGTAATCAGTGGTGCTGCAGACGGTAAATTTTACCGGTTACCGCCTGATAAGGAGAACCCTGTGTTGACCAGCATGAACAGCATTGTGTTGACCAGCAACATTGTGTTGATCAACATGAACGGTTTACTTTTTAAACATAGAAATGAACTAACATCAATTAGATATCTCCGAGAGTAGGGATAACTCGGTCTGAGTGATAGGGTAACCCTAGGGCCAGAGTTACCCCGCCTCTACGTGAACGCTTAAACCCGATTTATCTCGGGGGGGAGGGTGTGTGTCAACTTTTGTACATTACACATGTGTATACAGTCAACGTAGGTCCATTGTTACCCGGGATAACTCGGGGTGAAGCGTTCACATGGAGCTAGATGGAGCTAGGGTTATCTCGGGGGCCAATGATAACTTACCCCCCCCCCCCCCCCCCCCACACACACACACACTCGATATAACACGGTCTCATATACCAGGCTGTTTACATGGATCGAGGTAGGGTGACCCTCCTAATAGTGGGGTGACCATTCCAGGTGGGTCAAAAGATATGTACCTGTGCGTGGTCACTAAGCAAATAGAAAATGACGGATGAACCAGTGGTCTGTTGCTCGGACAACACATTTTAAACGCGCGCTTTTTTATCGATAATGAAACCTGACGCGTCTGAGAAGGTCACATGGAAACACGTGTAAAAAGATAGCCCTGCCACGAGGGTTACGTTAACACGCCCCCCGGGAGGTGACCTTACACGCATGTAAACGAAACACGGAAAGACGATAAACTAGGGGGTAACCCTTTCAACTCTTCCTAGGTGGATCCAGTTTCGATTACAAACACCAATTGTAAACACAAAAATTTTAAAAAATACAATGGCTTTGTTTTGGCTACATACTGACATTAACACACCAAGTTTGGGTAAGGGCCAATACAAAACTAGCTTCGAAACAAAAACATATCACATTCCAAATCTTCGAGTCGATTTGCCAACCCCGAAAGTTTCGGTAAATCGTTTGAAATATAGCCGAGCGCCAAGGCACACGATGAATAAATTATTACACAATAAATAAACGTTTCGATATTTATATTAGCCGAACACAAAATACCCAGTCTATAAACACAACTGATAGAATATTATTTGTATTCTGTAATAAGTACGGTCTACTAAAATCACATCTAATGTATACATTTCAAAATATCAACGGCGACAATGAGGTAGTTATTGTCGTTGTTACTTGGAGTTTTTCGTAACTCTTTCCTGCCCGAGTTGAGCGTATTTTAATACTCTGGCTTACGCCAGACTATTTTATTATTCACCTCTGGGGAAGCCCTCGGGTAGGAATATTCTTTCCCAACCGGAGTGTTCTTCAGTATTTACACCAAACGGTTTATTATTCACCTCAGACAGGAATGAGTTAAAAAGCAACTTCAACAAACCTAGACGACTTTCGCGGCCTTTACTAAAAGATAAAACAACGTTTATTGGCTTTAAGACTCGACTTAGTTTAGTTCGAGCAAAGCTCAGGTTATAAAAGGCGTTCATGCAAATCAATTCAGAACTGGATGTTTGATATTCGAAAATACTGCTTTCCCCTTTAACCTCATATTGATTCAAAGCCTGAACAGGCCATTCGACAAACGGTCAAATACAATCGCTTTTAATTCATTCGCATGTATTGACAACGCAACGTCTATATGGCAAAAACAGACCTGTATATAAACTCGGTAGAGCTAACAATAAAATACACCGCAGACACCGCCATTTTCGGTAAGCGAAAAGCATGTATAATGTTTACACAACACGTCGCAACTCTTCACAACGATTAAAAACTGAAGTCGGGGTACCAAACGCTTGTCATTTGGAAGAAAACCGAAGCTGACCTTTTAATATGAATTAACTTAAGCCTTATCGGATTCGCTCGAAGGGAACTCGGAATCGAAGAGAACTTGTTGAAAGCGCATCTTTGCAATCGCTTTTCGACGGGGACTGAGTCTCTTGAGATTGGCGACCAGACTGAGGCAAAACAGTTCGTCCTCATCGTTGCCGTTGTGTTCGATCCTCTTGCGTTTCAGCGTCGGTACGTCGGCAAACGGTGCCCGAAACGATTCCACAGGCTTCAGGTTAACTATGGTATCGCTGTTCGCCGACTCCACTGAGTTCGGTTTATCGTAGTACATTGTTATTGCCCGCTCGATAACCGGTCCAACAGGCGATTGAACGACTTGACTCGGTGCACGTTCAGTGCTTACAGACTCATGGACGTGCCCGTTTCCTACACTGGACGTCGGGACTTCGATAACCCCATTGGCATTCGATGGCGCTTCTTCGTTCCGAACTATTTCCCCATAACTCCCGTGATAAACATCGTCTTCATCTAACGACGAATAGTCGTTCAAATATCCCTCGCTCTTCCCGCTTGCTACCCATTTCAACGAAGAAGTCTCCTTGTGATCGATATGACTGGCTAACCAATCTAGGTTTTGAAAAGCAATCGGTGTCGGGCCATCGGCATTCCTCGATCCGGGCATAGCGTTTCTTTTCCTTTTTAAAAACCGAGTAAACGAACTTCGAATTGTTTTGTATTTCTTCTCAGCGTCTTCGGGCGATATAGCGTATTTGGCCGCCACGGCTACCCAAGCGTTTTTCTTCACGTTTTTGTCTTGATAATCCTTGCAATACCGGTCATACAGACACGAATATTGCCGAACATCGTCCATGAGACGTTCTCGAGAGAATTCCTCGATGGGTTCGTTCGCCATATCCATCGTCGAAACGTTATGAAACGTGGTCATATACACAGCGAGCAGGTGGCCCGTGTATCCGACGGGGAACAAAAGGTATTTAAGGATATTCGATATGTTTATGCAGTTACCACAAGTTGATGTGAATAGTTAATAAGCTCGACTTCACTTCGCCCACACCGCACAATATCGACAACTTGATCCTAAACTCGTCTCCCCAAATCTCGGTTCTTTAACGACAGCCAAAGCGCCGTCACTCAAGACGTTTTTTCTAGCAGACGAGCCGATATTTTCGTATAATAACCACCGAATACCCGCTAAGCGTTGACAGAAAGAGATTTGCATATCATTGGATACGCATGGCAACTCTTTCAATCCGTTCAGATTACCAGCTGTCAACACAAATCATTGTTTGACGAGTGGGAACACCAAGTCTTCGCAATTCCCTTAGCAACCGAGATGACCAAACCGGGGGGGAGAGGTATTGGGGTACGTACCCCCAGCTTTTTGCGAAAGTTCTATTTTTTTAATTTTGCAACAAAATAAAAACCGAACCATGTTTTCGATTTCAAACTATATAACTCAACATCGGAGAGAAATCCACATTAGGGCTCTGTTAGGCTGTTGCTCGGGAAATGGCGGGTAACGCCGAGATTTCGGCAAGGCGCGGCAAACATTTCCCAATATAAACAACTCGGCATATCGGAGTTAATTTTTTATATTCGATGTTTTATGCCACTTTCGTTGATGATGATGATGAAATATTACAACTTGCCAGCTAACTCGATTTCATATAAGCAGAACCTTAATTGAAAACCCTTTTTACTCGCATTTGTTGATTTGTTGGTGTGGGAAAACACGATTTTAATAATACTCGTCTCGGCAATTAAACCATGAACAATGTCTAATAACAGATAAAATATTTATACAAAGTCTCAAAATATTGCATTGACATTATAGTTACGCGGAAACTGTTTAACCTTTTAATAATACTCCAACGAAAAAGGAGCAGAAAAAAGATAATCAGACATTGAACGTAGGTAACAGAAAACATATCAAATATATACGACTTTTCAGACTCGCACAAAATTAAGTATTTATTGACTTTCTTCTCATTTCGGCAGGCGGTTTCGGAAAATAAAAAATCACAAATCTCCTATTCAGTATAACGTGTGTTTTTGTTCTTACTTTTTTTTTTGAGCTATCGCGCTGCTTGCCAATATCTTTTGATTTAAAAATAAGTTCGGCTTTCAGTTTCACAATTTTCACTTTTTTATTTAGACAGAAAGAAACACGGCCAGGCAACTGAGACAAGCAACATTGTTTTTACCCAGCAGAACCAATCAAAAACAGGAAAACCATTAAATGCATGTGCAGCGAAGCCTGACAAAATCATTCGATTTTTCTTTTTCTATCAAAACAGTGAAAATACCCCCAAAAAACTGAGCATGTTGAATAAATAGAAAACAAAGAAAGAAAAACTAAGCCTCTCATTGGCATATGTATCAGTTTAACTCTCAAAACCAATAATATATAAATAAATGGTATAAATATAAACGCGGTATAAATAATAAAGGCTTATTAAAACCGAGTTCGAGGTCTGTACGGGAAAGTATTTGCCTGAGGTTTTCGTATAGACCGAGCGACGAAGGCGCGAGGTTTGTGCGAGAGAAACCGAGGGCAAATACTTTCCCGTACAGACCGAGAAAACGAGGTTAATAAGCCTTTTATTATATGGCTTTTGGTTGTGTTTTTTTATCTGTATTCAGTTCTAACGTTTGTCTTAATCTGGTGTAGCCTGCGTGCAGACGCATGTATTTCCGGAGCTTGGGTAGGCTAGATCAGGTGTCGCTGTTCACTTTAGTTCTTACTTTTGAGCTTGTTCGTTTCGCTTCATGTTTACACCGGTTAGGCTTTATTTTTCGCGCTTTTAAATAAGACGTTTTAATAAAAAGAAACACGGATGTTTCAGGACGTATTATTGTTCAAAATTTTCCAACGAATATATCTAATTCGCTTTTATTTTCATTCAAATCAACTCAGTAATTTTCCCGCCAAAACGTGCAGGTCATTAAAAAGGACGTAGTGCCCTCTCACAGTGCCGAGGGCATTACGGCTTTTTCCGGACCTCTCAGCAACCAATCAGCGTGCGCCGTTTGGCATAATGACCCGAAAACAAGCCCAGCCATATAATAAATGTTATTATTATTATTACAAATATTTCATATTATGAACTAAAAGCCCTCGTCGAGTAAATCACCCTTTTACACACAAACATAATTCATCATTCGCTTGTTATTTGGAAATTGACATCTTACAGAGTTTTTAATACGAACGAGTCAATTTCCACGCGCGATTATCACCAGCGAGGAACTGGTCATGCATTTGATTTTAATTTGTTTAAATATATAAAGCGCCTTCACCCCCGAGTTGTGAATAATAAGAAACAAATTCCTCACTCCCGAAACACAATAAACACAATAAAAACATGTTCAAAGAATTCTGTGTGTATTTATTATACAAAAAACATTCTCAAATACCTTCAAAAAACGTCCACTAGCTTCCCAAGGTTGTTATGCGTTAGCTCACAAACTTGATATTTTTCCCTTCCAGATGCGTTGCAATTATCAATATTACTTTCTTTACCACAAATCAGATCATGAACGAAGGAAAGGAAAATCGCCTGTATGGTTCCCGAACTTCCCGGTGTACCATAAACCTCCGAATATAAGCCCTGGGCAACACCGCTGCCAAACGTTTGCGCATGCGAATTCGCAAGAATAAACATCAAGAGAAGCCGTGGCGACAACAACCAGTCAGTGAAGACTAAGTAAGACTCGACTATTCATTTGTGTTTTAAAAAAAGGGTAAAGAAAATTACGAAGGGGTAATTTCAGAATATGTTACAATATTGACAAAGAAGCCATGTACAAATTACCTATCTTATCTTTTTGGTAGTATACTTATAATTTTAACTTTTGTGACAGACTCTCGGACCAGTCCAAATATTTCAGTGTTTTCCCGCTCTTTTTTTGAGGGCGAGCTCGGACGTCGCGCATGCGCAAAACGTTTGGCAGCGGTGTCGCCCTGGGTTTATACTCGTTCGTAAGCACTTTTTGGTGGGCTTATACATGGGAGGGGGGTGGGGGCTTATATACGGTCAAGATTTTGTGTTAGTAATATTAAATATTTATAAGCATAAGATATTATATACGGGTGGGCTTATATTCGGGTGGGCTTATATTCGGGTGGGCTTATATTCGGAATGGTGAGTGTTAGTAAGGCCACATAAAAAATTACTTGTTTAGCGTCCCCTCCCGACCTCCTATTTGTTTTTTATTTTTTATTTTTCAAAAAACCCTATAAGTTTAGTGCAAAAACTCTCAAAACAACGTTTTACATGTAGTATTAAAAATGGCGATTTGCGCCGATGAACTTCATGCCATGGACTGGTTAAGACCTCGGACTTATTCTCGTACCCAGACCCTTACATGTTCCACGCCTGTGCATTAAGTTATTATAAACCTTGACTCGTTTTCTGTTTAATAAAACATGAGTGAGTGAAAACAAATACGTCACTGTTAGACCACCAGTAATGGCATTTGTGATATGCTGTGTGGCCAAGGAAGGCTGTAGTACGTTTTTGAAACACCCTGTAGTATAGATGACAGCGGTGCCCCTGTAGGGCAAAAAGAAAAAAAAAACATACAAAAAACCCCCACCTCCCTCCCGACCTGGAAAAATTGAAATAGGTGGACGCTAAACAGGTAATTTTTTTATGTGCCCTAAATTGGTGGGCTTATACATGGTGGGCTTATATTCGGAGGGCTTCTATTCGGAGGTTTACGGTATTCAGTCGGGGTAAAATCTCCAGGTGTCTATTCCCCGGTCCCTGTACGCTATTTGGCGACAGAATAGACCTTTTTCCGCACGAAGTGCGTGGATAACGCGATGAAAGATTTGATTGGCTCTCGCAAAGCTTCGGACATTCAAAATCTATTCACTTCATGTGGAAAGGTCTATTCCCGACTCTTGTGACTCGCTGTCCAGGGGGAACGGTCACTCATGAAATTATATAACCTATATATATATAACCTATATGCGCACTTCACGCTATCTGAATGTATTTCAACGATGCTTTCCCACATGCGGTTGTCACCGACGATCGCATGTGTATAAAGTAATTTGTGAAATTCATTCAGATTGTTCCAAGCTACACTGATGAACTGTTGTACAGCGAAACACCGTGTCTGTAGATTGAACTATGTATGCTCCTTCACTTCGGTGTTGTTGAGCACTCTGTGAAGTTGCCGTGGGTACCTATTAGCGATAATGCAACGCTCACTACCCTTGTGGAAGTTTGAGCACTCTGGGCCCATGCGCACTTCACGCTATCTGAATGTATTTCAACGATGCTTTCCCACATGCGGTTGTCACCGACGATCGCATGTGTATAAAGTAATTTGTGAAATTCATTCAGATTGTTCCAAGCTACACTGATGAACTGTTGTACAGCGAAACACCGTGTCTGTAGATTGAACTATGTATGCTCCTTCACTTCGGTGTTGTTGAGCACTCTGTGAAGTTGCCGTGGGTACCTATTAGCGATAATGCAACGCTCACTACCCTTGTGGAAGTTTGAGCACTCTGGGCCCATGCGCACTTCACGCTATCTGAATGTATTTCAACGATGCTTTCCCACATGCGGTTGTCACCGACGATCGCATGTGTATAAAGTAATTTGTGAAATTCATTCAGATTGTTCCAAGCTACACTGATGAACTGTTGTACAGCGAAACACCGTGTCTGTAGATTGAACTATGTATGCTCCTTCACTTCGGTGTTGTTGAGCACTCTGTGAAGTTGCCGTGGGTACCTATTAGCGATAATGCAACGCTCACTACCCTTGTGGAAGTTTGAGCACTCTGGGCCCATGCGCACTTCACGCTATCTGAATGTATTTCAACGATGCTTTCCCACATGCGGTTGTCACCGACGATCGCATGTGTATAAAGTAATTTGTGAAATTCATTCAGATTGTTCCAAGCTACACTGATGAACTGTTGTACAGCGAAACACCGTGTCTGTAGATTGAACTATATATATATATAAATATATATAATAGGACCACGGGGCCCCTGCCTTAATCACTGACAAAGAGTGTAAGAATATAAATCGGAATATAGTAAGGTTTGAGCACTGCCGAAATGCTCTCTGACGAAGGGCCTTCGCAGGAAATGTTAGATACTACGTTCAATAACTTGGGCAGCACTAAAACCTTACTATATTTCGATTTGTATTTCATCACTACCTACGCAGCACACTACTTTTATTTCAGTGTAAGAATATGTACATTTTGAATTAGACGAAAACAGAACCAGTTGCGAAAATGTAATATTCAGACCTTCGCCTAGAAATCGATTTATCGAACCCGCGATCCTTACGAGTCCAGTGCAGTGCTCAGACAACTGAGCTAGGGAGGCTGTTGCCGAAAGGTTAGTAACAAGGTCGTTGCCAAAAAAAAACCAAAAAACTGTTGGAAAGTAGTAAGTACCCTGGGTGCCAGAGGTTCTTCCACGCTCGCAGGGGGATTAGCAGGGGATTATAGGGGATATTTGAAAGTTGGCCCCTCCCACTTTAACGCCTGGCTTCCTCGTGGGTCCCCGTTATCCCCCACGAGCGTCGAAAAACCTCTGGCACCCAGGGTAGTTGGAAAGAAACAACGCCGTCAATAACAACAACGTTGGCAATAACAACAACAATGTCAATAACAACGTTGTCAACAAAACAACATTGTCAATAACAACGTTGGCAATAACAACGTTGTCAATAACAACAATGTCAATAACAACATTGTCAATAACAACAACGTTGGCAATAACAACGTTGGCAATAACAACAACGTTGGCAATAACAACAACGTTGGCAATAACAACAACGTTGGCAATAACAACAACGTTGGCAATAACAACAACGTTGGCAATAACAACAACGTTGGCAATAACAACAACGTTGGCAATAACAACAACGTTGGCAATAACAACAACGTTGGCAATAACAACAACGTTGGCAATAACAACAACAATGTCAATAACAACGTTGTCAACAAAACAACATTGTCAATAACAACGTTGGCAATAACAACGTTGTCAATAACAACGTTGTCAATAACAACAATGTCAATAACAACAACAATGTCAACAACAACGTTGTCAACAAAACAACATTGTCAATAACAACAACGTTGTCAAAAACAACAACAACGTTGTCAACAACAATAACGTTGTCAACAACAATAACGTTGTCAATAACAACAACGTGGTCAGTAACAACAACGTTGGCAATAACAACGTTAATAACAACATTGTCAATAACAACAACGTTAACGACAACGTTGTCAATAACAACAACGTTAATAGCAACGTTGTCAATAACAAAAACGTTGTCAATAACAACAACGTTGTCAATAACAAAAACGTTGAATAACAAGTAACAACAACGTTGTCATTTGACAACGTTGTCAACAACAATAACGTTGTCAATAACAACAACGTGGTCAGTAACAACAACGTTGGCAATAACAACGTTGTCAACAACAACAACGTTGTCAATAACAACAACGTGGTCAGTAACAACAACGTTGGCAATAACAACGTTGGCAATAACAACAACGTTGGCAATAACAACAACGTTGGCAATAACAACGTTGGCAATAACAACAACGTTGTCAATAACAACAACGTTGTTAATAACAACAACGTGGTCAGTAACAACAACGTTGGCAATAACAACAACAACGTTAATAACAACGTTGTCAAAAACAACAACAACGTTAATAACAACGTTGTCAAAAACAACAACGTTGTCAATAACAACATTGTCAATAACAACAACAACGTTAATAACAACGTTGTAAATAACAACAACGTTGTCAATAACAACATTGTCAATAACAACAACGTTAATAGCAACGTTGTCAATAACAACAACGTTAATAACAACGTTGTCAATAATAACGTTGTCAATAGCAACAATGTTGTCAACAACGACAAAAACAACAATAACGTTGGCAACAACCAAAACAACAACAACAACAATCACTACCACCACCACCATGGCCACCACCACCAACAACGGGCTTTTTCATTTGAGACTAACCTGTAGTAAAACAATGCACCGTCATCGTGCACCATGATTGGATAGTGACGTAGAGATTCTCCACTGGGATTCCAATCGAGATCTTCGTGAGCTTCGAGGACGGATATGTCGAAAGGAAATGATCCACGACCCTGAAACGTCAAAAAAGAGCATGTTAGTAAGTAGCAAGAAACAGGCAGGCAAGTTGGCAGGTGAACTAAACAAACAAACAGCGTGACTAAGCTATCAGGTTATCTATCCGCCATTCATTCATCCATCCATCCATCCATCCATCCATCCATCCATCCATCCATCCATCCATCCATCCATCCATCCATCCATCCATCCATCCATTTCACCCCATCCCACCCCATCAATCAATCAAGCAATCAATCAATCAATCAATCAATCAATCAATCAACCAACAAATGAATGAATCAACCACTAACGAACCAAGCAAGCAAGCAAGCAAGCAAGCAAGCAAGCAAGCAAGCAAGCAAGCAAGCAAGCAAGCAAGCAAGCAAGCAAGCAAGCAAGCAAGCAAGCAAGCAAGCAAGCAAGCAAGCAAGCAAGCAAGCAAGCAAGCAAGCAAGCAAGCAAGCAAGCAAGCAAGCAAGCAAGCAAGCAAGCAAGCAAGCAAGCAAGCAAGCAAGCAAGCAAGCAAGCAAGCAAGCAAGCAAGCAAGCAAGCAAGCAAGCAAGCAAGGAAGCAAGCAAGCAAGCAAGCAAGCAAGCAAGCAAGCAAGCAAGCAAGCAAACAAGCAAGCAAGCAAGCAAGCAAGCAAGCAAGCAAGCAAACAAACAAGCAAGCCAGACAACTGACCCACCAATCAAACAGCCAGTGAAGCAAACAACAACCAAGTCAACCAACCAAATAGTCAAGCACTAAAAAATTAATATGAAAATCACCTTGGCAATCTCTATATTGTCAACCCCGATGTCACTTCTACTTGATATCTAAAGCAAGACGAGCAATTACATTGTGATGAGCTAATTACAGCATTTATAATATGCATGACAAAATTACTACATTCTGATTGGTTGAGAGGAGTACAATTATTTTATTAATTGTACTCCAGTACAATTAATGAAAATAGAGAATTCTGCAATGGAAAGTTTTCACATTTCCAACGACTTGTGGTACACTATGGACTAAAAATTCCATGTAAATATTTTGAAATGAGTACAGAGAACACCCAAAGTGAAAATGTTTCTTGTCAAGTAATACGAAGCATACGTGTCGTAATTTTGTCATGCATATAATAAATCATATGATTTTGCTCGTACAATTAAAGTGCCTATGAAACGAAAATTAAGTTTGTCTCATTTGAAAGAACACTTAAAATGATAGAGTAACATATTTTGAAGTTTTTCGTTTTCTTGCTTCCTTCTTTAGATATTTCAGTTGGTTTGATGTAAATGTCGCATGTTGCGACGTCACACGTGCATGAGTTGCCGAAAAACGTTATAAAAACCTGTTTAGTGTTCTGGGCGAAACGCACGCACATGCTTCTCTCGAATTATTTTGGTTTGTTAATAGCAAAGATATATAACTTTATTCACCAACCATTATATATGCACATGTGACGTTAAATGTTCAATTTGCATATCAAACAAACTGAAATATCTCAAGAACGAAGCAAGGAAACGAAAAACTTCAAAAGATGGTACCCTATAATTTTAAGTGTTCTTTCAAATAAGACAGACTTAATTACTCGTGATATTTGAAAATTATGCCAAATTGCACGAGCCGTTACTAACGGCTTTTTGAAAAATTTTCAAACATCACTTTGTAGTGTAAATCCTTAATTGTACTCGCTATCATATGATTACCTATTATTATTGACAATAGTAACGAGTTGTAGGAATTTTTCAAACACGAACAGCAGAGTTTTATGAGATATAAAACACGAGGCAATAGCTGAGATCTGATAAAACACGTACTGCCAATGTTTTGAATAGCTTCAAAAACGACCAAATTTAGTAAGTTCATTGGCGTAGTAATTTTGAAAAACAACGTTGTCCCAACCTCGTACCCAGGGCATTTTGCCTCCACGCCGGGAGGTCGGCGAAAATGGCCCTGGCATCGGCTGGTCGATTCTATAATCTGATTGGCCGGTTTAAGAACTCGATTAATTCAGATAGAGTGTAATTTATTTATGAAAATTTGAATTGTGATAGACCGACTCTGCGAAGTTTACCCAAAGAATGGAAACGATTAACGATAGCTTTGGTTAAAGTCAAGAACAACATTAGATATATGTTTGTTCATGACATTTACATGTATCCTGGATAATCGTGGGAGTATGAAGAATAACGCTAGCCAGTTGCTTTTATGATAAAGGTTCACATGAGTGAGTCGGCAGAGCGTTAAATATTTCTCATTTATTATTCATGTATACGTATTATACACAAACAAAACACAAAGACCGCATAAATTTTCTTGCCATAACACCCCAAAATTCTGGGTGTCACGTGACCAGCCGATGCCAGGGCCATTTTCGCCGACCTCGCAACGTGGAGGCAAAATGCCCTGGGTACGAGGTTGAACGTTGTCCAAGCCGGAAAAATCAAAGTTAAACTGCTAAAGTTTATGTAAATCAGGAGGATTCTTTTTCATAAAACCACCAGACATAGCACTGATTTCCTTTGCGTTTTTCTCATAAATTATCAATGCCTTTTGAAGGATACATTACTTTTGTTTTAAGGTCCGTGACTGTAGCAGACTCGTCTATAACGAGCTCTTCGAGTTGATCAAAGGTGTATGTAGAAGGACGCCAGCGCCTTACGTAGACCGATAATTGACTGTCATTTTCCACGGGGTCAGGAGCTAAAAGGAGAAGATTAGAGATAATTTCTGCAGCATTTTATGATAATTGGTGAATACACAATAGTAGATTTCCTTCTGATTAACCCTTTCATGCACAGTAATAGATATAGGTACAGAGATAAGATAAACTGCGAAACTGTCCGACACGTTTCATTTACTTTGTAAATATCCAACGTATACCCTAATCAAAAGGTGACTGGCTCGTTACTTGCCTGCCCGCCCGCCTGCTTCACTGACTGACTGAATAACTGCCTACTTGACTGCCTGCCTGCTTCACTGCCTGTTCTAAGGATTTTGGGTGAAGGAAAATTCGAGTGTAAAATATATACATTTTAAGACCAAACCGGGACCAGTTGCGAAAAATGCAACTACACAGGCCTTCCGGCAGGAATTGAACCCACGACCTTGCGATTCTAGAGCAATGCTCTGACCACTGAGCCACGAGGGCGTTGCCGAGAGCTTGATCGCGAGTTCTGTATATATAATAAGGTGGTAATGCCAGGAGAGAATTGGGTATAGCCTGCTTCACTGAGTGCCTACTTGACTGCCTGCCTGCTTCACTGTCTGCCTGCTTCACTGAGTGCCTACCTGCCTGCCCACCTTTTTCACTGAGTGAGTGTATAGTGAGTGAGTGAGTGCATAGTGAGTGAGTGAGTGAGTGAGTGAGTGAGTGAGTGAGTGAGTGAGTGAGTGAGTGAGTGAGTGAGTGGGTGAGTGGGTGGGTGGGTGGGTGGGTGAGTGAGTGAGTGAGTGAGTGAGTGAGTGAGTGAGTGAGTGAGTGAGTGAGTGAGTGAGTGAGTGAGTGAGTGAGTGAGTGAGTGAGTGAGTGAGTGAGTGAGTGAGTGAGTGAGTGAGTGAGTGAGTGACTAAATGACTGACTGCCTGTCTGAGTGCCTACTTGCCAGCCTCAACCTGAGTATTGTTTTTCTGTTCAAGTATTTATTACCTTGTAGTTCTTCAAGAAATACTTCTGACGTGCCAACACATGTCATAATGTCGTCGTATTTCTGATCATTTTTTAAAATCCTTCCAGGAGATCTCCAAGTCTTTTTACGTAGTCTCATTCTGTTAAGAAGGAAAGTGAAGGAGGTTATTCTATTTTTCATCTTTTCATCACCCCCCCCCCCCCCCCCCCCCAAATCCAATATTTTATTGTTAATTGTTGTTGTTGTCGTCGTGGTGGTGGCGGAGGCGTGGTCGTCTGTCGTTGTTGTTGTTACTGCTGCTCCTATTGTTGCAGTTGGTGCTTTTGTTGTTCTTACTGCTATTACTGCTGCTGTTGTAGTTGTTATTCCTGCTGCTATTATTGTTGTTACTGCTGTTGTTGCAGCTGTCGTTGGTGTCATTGTTGTTGTTGTCGTTGTTGTCGTTGTCTTTGTTGTTGTTGTTATTGCTGGTGAGTATTAAGCAGTGCTGTGAGTAACTTCGTTATAAGTAACTAGTTACATGTAATCGTTACTTTTTGAGTAACTTTACCGGTAACTAGTTACGTTTTTCAGAAGGTAACTGTAACTGTAACTAGTTACAAAAAGTAGGAATAAAAAGAAACGATAACTAGTTACATCTGCTGTCGAGAGCACCGTTACTTTTTTGCGATATCCATAATACTCCCAATTTCGCCGAGTCGTATCCAGCTTTTCATTGAGCTGAACAACCGGTGCCTGCAAGTGCAGCATGTGAAAGGCTGTTCAGCTGTGCAGGATTAATTTTCAGACCACATCGTTGCTCAATGACTGATCGTAATTTTGAAAATTCTCTTCTGGTCAAATTAAACAATACTTTAGTCTAATTCACATGCTTTCTCGATTTTAATAGCCGAACGAAAGAATAGGTGTAACTTTGTAATTGTAACTGTAACTAGTTACAAAATTTTTAAAGTAACTTTGTAACTGTAACTAGTTACTTTTTTTCCATTGTAACTTGTATCGGTAACTAGTTACTTTTCTGATGATGTAACTGCAACTAGTTACAAAAATTATGTAACTATTACAGCACTGGTATTAAGTAAGAGCGGTTAGAAACGTTTGCAAGGAGGGAAAAATTAAAAAAAACAACCCAAAAAACAACAACAAAAGGGGTTCCAAACACGAGAGGCAATGAAAATCAGGAGGCCGTTAACCGAGTAATTTTCATTGTTCTCGAGTGTTTGTAAAACATGAGAGAATAATGAAAATCACGAGGCTGCAAGCCGAGTGATTTTAATTGTTTTCGAATGTTTTACAAACACGAGAGAACATTGAAAATTACGAGGTAATAGGCCGAGTGATTTTTGTTGTTCTCGAGTGTTTGTAACTCCTGGTCAAACACGATACACGAGTTTATGAAATAGCTTCTCAATCGTCTATTATAGTAGAATTCGTGAGAGGACTTGGTCGATATTGGTGCATATTAGATTAGACAATGGTGTACATTAGTACCCAATGGTCTCATGTTGAACTTATAATTAAGAAATGTGGTAATAAACGATCTTTTGTTTGGGCCGTTTATTATCTGAATTATGCGCGACCTTTACCGAGTTTCAAAACTCATACACACGACCAAATACTTTTCTTTGATTAGCTAATTAGCTCACGAATTATTAATGAGTTTGAGAAAGAGTAATAAACATTTACTTTTCAACTGGCACGCTTCTCTTGCAATTCTCAATTATTTCTCCCTGAAGATTCTTCTTCGATTCTAAGACAGTCGACGCTTTGGACACAATGGTCTCAAACAGCAGTTCTGTGTGCTAGAGAACAGAGAGAAACATTAGGTCAAATTTAATATAAGAATAGTGAAAACATTGATTTGTACATCTATATGGAGTCGAGATGTGGGCTCTCAAAAAAGCCAATAATTGAGAGATGTGGTTTTGGTAGGTTCGATTCCACGCATTGTGAGCCCCCATACACCGGATGAATCAATGGTCGACACGATTTGTCCGTGACGTCACATGCGTATTTTTTATTTTTGCGAAATTTTAAGCGCCTTTCCGTAAACACCGGCATGTGCGGCTCAATAGCTCAACATGCAGGTAGAGCGGCGGACCGGTTTCCCGAAGGTGCGAGTACAAATCCCTCTCGAGTCAGGCGAATTTTTCGGTTGACTTTAGCAGTGTAAGAAAATCATGAAAATTTTTCTCATGTTTCTCTGAGGATGGTTCTGTAATAAAATGCAGCTATACTTGGAGGATTCGTAGGTTTGGAACGAGCGACGACGAACCCTTAGGCTTTTTGAAAGAATGATGTCGAAGACGATTAGGAAGCTCTGGATAATTAACGACTTTCCGGATCCATTGAGTAAGATGACGAAGACATTCTCTTTTAAAAGAAGGCTCTTTATGATTTCT
Source organism: Paragorgia papillata (assembly GCA_035771165.1). Classification (NCBI taxonomy): domain Eukaryota; kingdom Metazoa; phylum Cnidaria; class Anthozoa; order Scleralcyonacea; family Coralliidae; genus Paragorgia; species Paragorgia papillata. Next base: position 2,171,189 of record JAWNZC010000022.1, on the reverse strand, counting down.
TCTAAAAAGATTCTATTGAATATCGATTTAATTTTACGTTTTGCTTTTGAGAAATGTCCCACGTCAGTACGAACATTCGCTACCGTAGAATCCCGAAAGTAGCGCCCCTCCCTTCATTTCGGTTTTATCCGCTGTTGGGGGCCGCTACTCTCGGTCTCACTTTCGAGTGGTAAAATAATTTATTATATGGCTGGGTTTGATTTCCGGTCCGTACGCAAAACGACGCACGCTGATTGGTTCCTGAGAGGTCGGGATTTTACGATATTGACCTGCGGTCTGTGTCCGGGTCAATACGCTTTTTCTCGGCCCTGCAAGTTTTGGCGAGAACATTTCTGAGTTGATTTGAATACAAAGAAAAGAGAACTGCTTATCTTTACTCAAATATTCTGAACAATAAAATGTGCTAGAACATTGCTGCTGGTTTTCTTTAAAGCTGTTTATCTAAAAACACGACAAATAAAGGCCGAACTGCCAACTGGTGTAAACAAGAAGGCCAAGAGCGATATGAAAAAGTTAACAGGTAACTAAACAGCATACTCCCAAGACGAAAACAACGCTTGAAGCTTAAAAATAAAGTGAACCAATAGCCATATAATAAATTCCTTATTAACCTCGTTTGCTCGGTCTGTACGGGAAAGTATTTGCCTTCGGTTTTATCGCACAAACCTCGCTCCTTCGTCGCTCGGTCTGTACGAAAACCTCAGGCAAATACTTTCCCGTACAGACCTCGCACTCGGTTAATAAGTCCTTATTAATATGAAAGTGAAATAATGTTTTCGGTTTGATTTTTCATTTTGCCATTTTAACATCATCAATCGTATTCACTGGGGGGCCGCTACTATTTTTTTTGGGGGGGCGCTACTATTTTTTTTTTTTGGGGGGGCGCTACTTTCAGACACGAACAATCGTGTCTACAATTGATCCATCGCACGAACGTGGGTTCACAACGGTTGGAATCGAGTCTATGGTTTTTGCATCTCAACAACGAGGCAAAAAATGAAGCGTTCTTTCAAATAGGACAGACTTAAATTTTCGTTTCATAGGCACCTTAATGTTCCGTATTACCTGAGCTTCGTTGACTCTTAGTAAAAATACTTTACACCGGAACTCGTCTTTCTTCAACGCACGACCATGTTTGATAAGAATCTAAAAAGCAAAGAAAACAGGTTATTAGAGACGTTTAAACAGAAAACGAGCCATCCCGCTGACCAGGCTAGCTCACGAGACCTACACATGTATGATATGAATAAAGATTTGCACTCGTACCAATATTATGCAAATATATTTGCATAATATAAGGATAAAGAGCGCAACCAAGCATTTCTTCTACACGGAGAATCTTGCGGTCAGATTTTTATTAATATCTCATCCAAATAATCATTAGGTGTTACTCCGAGTGACGAACCATACCGGACAAGTAGAGAAAACTCTCCTGGGATTCGAACCCGCGATCTTCGGTTTACTAGTCCGACGCTCTACCAACTGAGCTACAGGTCAAGTTGGGAGCTGAAGGTCGAATGATAGTACTTAGGTTATTTGATATTTTGAAACAGACTAGTTTCTTCAATATCTAGACAACAGTCTTCATACATGACGACGTCGTCATGTGTAATCTCATCCAAATTTCAACCAAATTTAACCAAAATTGAATGGGTATGATCAACCTTTCCACAAACTTTCATAAAAATCAGTGACAGACAGGTGTATATATTCTACACTCGAAATTTTCATTCACCAAAATCACCTAGAACATCCAGTTTAATCGAGTGAAATGCCAAATATTACTTGTAATATACCCAATAATTATAACCAAAGCGCACAGTTACTATTTATAGGCCAAAACTCAGACAAACAAACCAAAATTGAATCTCGAGGGATTCATAACGAGTCATTTTCTTTTGTTGGGAATGTAAGAATAAATTATAAACTCAGACAAAAATAAATTCGACGTCATCTGTGCGGTTCGCTATTCTACTACTCCGGCATTACCACATTATGTATACAACACTCGTGGCCAAGCTCTTGGCAACGGCTTCCGTAACTCAGTGGTCAGATCGCAAGGGTCGCGGGTTCAATTCCTAAATTCATTTAAACATAGTCATTCAAAATATGGTCTGGAAACTCAGCTAAAGTCACTGAACATATAGATCTTAAAGTGATTATTATATTTGATACTAGCAAAGATACAGGCTAGTCCCAGGCTCTCTCTCTTCTCGCTGTTTTAATATTTGCTAGCATGGGCGTCTGTGCCCGAGCGCTGCGCGAGAGAGCCTAGCAGATTGCAGTAAAATGGTCCCTGATTTTCAAAAAGTGGGCCCTGTTCAGCAGGCCCCATCCTGCTCGTAAAATATTTTCACAACGGTTCAGTGCAAAACCAGGTGAGTAATTTTGATTTGTTTTATTACTTGTTCCAACCTAATAAGAACCGCTTGATCTCGATCTGTGATTAAATCAAGCTTGTTTGATATTTACACCACTTGAGCTGTATTAATGACACTGTGTCTTGATCGATAATTCGTGTTTGCAGAATGTTGTGATTTTGTTACATTTCGCTGGCATTGTGTAATGTGTGTATTTAAAATTGAATCGTTAACATTGGTAAGTTATTACAACGAATATTTTTACGAAGTACAGAAAATATTGAAGGTAATGAACTCATTAAACTTTTAGGTGAACCGCTGGACTTCGAAGAACGAATTTACTGCAATTATTGACTTATCGCCCGGTTTAATTAAAGCCTTTAATTTTAGAATTTCTTAGTTATTAAAACGTGCATGTTTAAAACTTACATATGGTTTGCTATTGCTTTCCTATTGAAGGCATGTCAAGCGTAAACAATTTGTGTTTTAACCTTGTCAAGTGTATAAAATACTGCCGTCTTGAAAATACTGAAATCTGCTAGGCGTTCTACAGCACCTTGAGACGTGACGTCGACCTAGGTACCAGTCTCATCAAATACGCGCGTGCTTTAGAACGAACGGGACTAGGCTGGCAAAGATATATAACTTTTTCGATAACTCATTATGCACGTGTGACGTCAAAATGTTTAATTTACATATCAAACAAACTGAAATATCTCAAGACCAAAGCAAGAAAACGAAATACTGCAAAAGATGTTACTCTACCATTTTAAGTGTTCTTTCAAATAAGACAAACTTAATTTTCGTTTCATAAGCACTTTAACATATGCTTACTTTGCTTTGGTCAGGAACTGCTGAGAACGTGTCACTTAGACGATCCATCTCCATTTCTTGATTGTTGGAGTAAACTCGAAACACCTACCAATTAATTAGGGATGTAGTGGAGAGTTAGAGAAAAAGCAAGGTATATGTTCATAATCGCCTATAGGTCCGCTGTCAGGAGGGAGATGAGGTCGGTCAGCATTCGTGTCAGTCACTAGTCTGTCAAAGTAAGTCAATATCTGTAAATAGTGAGTGAGTGGGTAAGTGAGAAACTGAGTGAGTGGGCGAGTGAGTAAGTGGGTGAGTGAGTAAGTAAGTGAATGCATGTGTTTTTGAGTGAGTGAGTGAGTGAGTGAGTGAGTGATTGAGTGAGTGAGTGAGTGAGTGAGTGAGTGAGTGAGTGAGTGAGTGAGTGAGTGAGTGAGTGAGTGAGTGAGTGAGTGAGTGAGTGAGTGAGTGAGTGAGTGAGTGAGTGAGTGAGCGAGTGAGCGAGTGAGCGAGTGAGTGAGTGAGTGGGTGAGCGGTTGAGTAAGTGAATGGGTGAGTGGGTAAGTGAGTGGGTGAGTATGAGTGGGTGAGTGTGAGTGGGTGAGTGTGAGTGGGTGAGTGGTGAGTGTGTGGGGGTGAACGCGTGAGTGCTTTCGTTAGTTACGCCACACACCTTGAACTTCTCAGAAGTAGAACCCATCTTGCTTTCCAATCTCTCTTTAAATTCACCAAGCGAAATCCGCTTGTTGATAACCATCTCGACTAAAACAACAAATAACTAACAATTATTTAAAAAAACCCAACTATCGAGTCCATACGGAAAAATGCATAACAATGCGAACAATGCTGTGTTGCCAACTGTGAAAAATGTTGTGCAGCCAACTGTCAACAATGTTGTGATGCCAACTGTAAACAATGTTGTGCTACCAACCATGAATAATGTTGTACTGTCAACTGTAAACAATGTTGTACTGTCAACCATGAATGTCGTACTGCCAGCTGTAAACAACGTTGTGCTGCCAACCGTCAACAATGTTGTGTTGTCAACTGTAAACAATGTTGTGCTGCCAATCGTCAACAATGCTGTGTTGTCAACTGTAAAAATGCTGTGTTGTCAACCGTCAACAATGTTGTGTTGCCAAGTTTTAATTCGATTAAGACAATTTAAGACAATTGTTAATCAGAATGGAAAAAAACCCAAAACACAACAAAAAACAACAATGCAAAGCTCAACATACAATCTTTATTATCAGTAGTGTAGACATCATTTGGAAGGCAAACTTTCAGACAGATAGAATTAGAATGGTTATCCAAGACCTCCAAAAGTTTGCTGTTGGGCGATACATCTGGTTCGTCGTCTGTGCACTCCACGAATACCTACAAAACGACAGCGATAGTCGTAACAATTACTTTCTATTTAAGACTTTAGACCAGTTTTAGACTGCGTGCTTGTCATGCCAAACCTAATATTAATTTGGGTAAATTTAGCTAATTCAGCTAATTTATACGGTGAACCAAAAGGGTCGCACCAAATGTGTTTTGTGTTTTCTGAAGTTAATACAAAAATAAAATTTTAATAATTTATGCATTAGATGCGGTGCCAACCTCGTACCCAGGGCATTTTGCCTCCACGTCGGGAGGTCGGCGAAAATGGCCCTGGCATCGGCTGGTCACGTGACACCCAGAATTTTGGGGTGTTATAGCAAGAAAATTTATGCGGCTTTTGTGTTTTGCTCTTTGTATAATACGTATGCATGAATAATAAATAGAAATATTCAACGCTTTGTCGAGTCACTCATGTGAAGCCTTCACCAGAAAAGCAACTGGGATAGCATTATTCATCATGATACTCCCACGATTATCCAGAAGACATGTAAATGTCATGAACAAACATACATCTAATGTTGTTCTTGACTATAACCAAAGCTATCGTTTCCATTCTTTGAGTAAACTTTGCAGAGTGGATCCCCATTGCAATTCAAATTTCCTGAATAAATTATACTCTATCTGAATTAATCGGGTTCTTAAATCAGATTATAGAATCGACCAGCCGATGCCAGGGCCATTTTCGCCGACATCCCGACGTGGAGGCAAAATGACCTGGGGACGAGGTTGATGCGGTGCATGAGAAGTTGGTCTCTTCGTCGTTTTAGCCAAGGCAGATCTGAAGAGAATGCCGTGTATCTAAATAACCAGTAAAAAGTATAAAACAAGCGCACACGGTTTTGTGCGATTACTATTCAAGATTGAAAATATGACATGCAGGAATTGTTTTAGTAAAACGGTAAATGTATTTTTTGAATTTTCCTGGCGTGTAATTTCGTTAACTCGTTAAAATTAGGGAAAGTTTGAAATGAATATACTCGTCAAATTTATATTTTCACAATCAGCAACTCCAGTCTTTCTTGACTAGAAATTTGAGGTACATACCGCTAAAAATCGCAGAGCACTAGTCAATCTCCCAAAACATAGTTACCCTCATCATCTAATATAACCTTAACGGCGCTCCAAAATACAAACTTCACACGTAAAATATCACCTTTTCTTCAACGAATTTTGAAATGAAACTTTGCACGATCACTAACTACCATACAACCATAACTTATTATATGACTGGGTTTGATTTCTGGTCCATACGCAAAACGACGCACGCTGATTGGTTCCCGAGAGGTCGGGATTTTACGATATTGACCTCCAGTCTGTGTCCGGGTCAATACGCTTTTTTCTCGGCCCTGCAAGTTTTGGCGAGAACATTTCTCAATTGATTTGAATACAAATAAAAGAGAACTGGTTATCTTTATTCAAATATTCTGAACAATAAAATGTGTTGGAACATTACTGCTGGTTTTCTTTAAAGCTGTTTATCTAAAAACATGACAAATAAAAGCCGAACTGGTGTAAACGAGAAGGCCAAGAGCGACATGAAAAAGTTAACAGGTAAGGTAAACAGCATACTCCCAAGACGAAAACAACGCTCGAAGCTTAAAAATAAAGTGAACCAATAGATAGCATATAATAAATTCCTTATTAACCTCGTTTGCTCGGTCTGTACGGGAAAGTATCTGCCCTCGGTTTTATCGCACAAACATCGCTCCTTCGTCGCTCGGTCTGTACGAAAACCTCAGGCAAATACTTTCCCGTACAGACCTCGCACTCGGTTAATAAGTCCTTAATATTTAGGATTATGCAAAAACATCGCCAACAATATTTTCATCATGCAGAGAACCACTTTCAGACCCCGTTTACACTAGAACAAAAGTATCTGGATTCACAATGTTTTTTATTCCCATGAGGATGAAAAACGGTGTGAATCCGGATACTTTTGCTCTAGTGTAAACGGGGCCTCAGTGTTCTTTCAAATAAGACAAACTTAATTTTCTTGTCATATGTTCTTTGAAAGATTTTAGAAATCTTTAACCCTTACAACTCAAAGAACGTGTATACACGTAGCCTGCGAGCAGACGTTCCCTGACACACCATATCGTTGGCTGCCATTGCTCTGCAATAATAGGAAACTTCGCGATTTTCTTCTAATCCTATTTAAGTATCCAAGGCAGCTGATTTGCCAATTCTTTCACTGGCCGCCTTTTGCATAAGCTGACCCTGATTTCACTCGAGATTTTCCTGCTAAACTGAACTCGTTGTAAGTTGAGCAAAACAAAACGTCTCGGCTTTCACAGCAACGAACCTTAATTATTTAAAATTTAACTGAACGATTTTGTCAAGCGAAAGCATTATTAAACGATCCCAGCCATAATCCCTCAAAATAGAATTCTGATACAGTAATGAAAGTGAAAATTGTTATTAACCATTGGCCAATCATAATAGAAGCGGAAGTAGCAGAGACGTTATAAGCCAATCAGAACATTAGTCCACTACACAGACTGGACTAATTTATTTTTGAATGGATTGTCCACAGACTGTCTTCCCTTCTCCCAAAGCCCCCCCCCCCCCCTCCCCCAATACAGTCTGTTTAAAGGCTAGTATGCAACATACATAATGGGAAGGGAACTGGATACGAAATTTACAAAAGTGGAAACGATGTTTGCATTGTAACTTGCTATGTAATTATACACTTATAAGGGGATAATGCACCTAACGGGTGATCCCACATGGCTAAAATCAGACACTGCTGAACTTAAGTTATATTACACTATTGTTTAATTTCAGTGACCATGTGGGACCACCCGTTGGGTGTATTAGCTGCTTATAAAATACATGGATCGCGAATCTCAACTGCGCATCAGAATGAAGCGTTCTGAGTCAGGATAAAACTTAATTAACTTTATAACATCAGGCTAAAGCTGCGGTTTTCATTTGCATTTTCATTTACACTTCTGAACTCATTATACTGAATTCCTCAGCCTAATGTTATAAATTGAAATAAGTTTTGTCCGGACTCAGAACGCGTCATTCTGATGCGCAGTCAAGATTCGCGATCCATGTATTACCACAGCAAGTTGTGCAAACATCGTTTCGTAACATCGTTTTAAGTTTCCTATCCAGTTCCCCTTCCCATTATCTATGGTATATACGTCGCCTTTAGTATTTTTAGTATTTTACTCTGGATAACGCCACACGATTTTACTTGTTAATAGGAAAGCTCCACAAGGTGAAATGGTTAATAATTAAAGATGCTATATGTCACGTGTTGCGATATACATGTGCATAATGACTTATTGGAGATGGTTATATATATATATATATATATATATATATGTTGCCTAAAGATCGCGTAAGCGTGAAACTCAGAGTAGCGACACAGCATTAAATCTTAATTATATTTCGCTCTGCCTATAATGGTATTGAGCGCTCTTGAACCTTACGCCAACTTAGTGACCTTTATGTTACATACTGTTTTTGGTATATTTATATATATATAGGCTATTTGTTCTCATGGATTATCCCCAGTTAAATTAATCATTATTTATAGACCACCTTATTCCAGAGCACATCCAATTTCAATAGGAACATTTCTCAAAGAGTTTACCGACTATTTGGAATCGGTTATACTTTGTCGGGATTCTATTCTGATTACTGGTGACTTTAACATACATGTTGACGATTCTTCAAATGATGAAGCCTTAAAATGTCTTGATCTTCTCGAATCTATGGGTCTTGAACAACACGTCAATGAACCAACACATACATATGGTCATACATTAGATCTAGTTATCACCAGAACTGGTGGCCAGATCCTCAAAGATTCTCCTAAAACTGATTTCTGCTTGTCTGATCACATTTCCATTATATGTTATCTTACAACACCAAAACCGCCACTTTCAGGGAAGACAATACATTATAGAAAATTGAAAGACGTCGATATATCTACCTTGAAAAAGGACCTACGCTCATCTGACCTCTTTTCACAGACTTCCTCCAACATTAATGATTTGGTGCAATGTTTTAATACCACCCTCTCTACATTGCTAGATGCTCACGCCCCTCTAGTAAAGAAGACCATTATCACGAGGCCACGTGTTCCATGGTATACAGACGAAATTAAAGAATTAAAGAGGCGGAGGAGAAAAGCAGAAAATCGATGGAGAAAAACGAAGCAATCATCAGATTTAAAGTATTTAAAATCTATCAAGAATCAGACCAACTACTTGATGAAGCGAGCGAAGTGCGATTTTTATACAAAATTTGTGAATGACAACTCTCATAACCAAAAGAAACTATTCACAGCAACTAAGCAACTTTTATTACCTAGAAAAGAATTACGTTTTCCTAATTATGATGATATGGATCTTCTCGCCAATGAATTAGGCCAATACTTTACTAAGAAAATTGAAACAATTCGTTCTCAACTCAACCCTGACAACATTCACCCCGATAGTCCGCCTTTGTATCCAATAACTTCGAGTCAACTTTTGAGTTTTGAACTTCTTAGTGAAGACGATGTCAAGAAATTGATTCCTGAGTCGGGAAAAAAATCATGTTCGCTTGATCCTATGCCTACCTCACTTATGCTGGAATGTTTGGATGTTTTATTACCAGTGATAACAACTATGATTAATCTATCTCTAGAATCTAGTCAGTTTCCGGTTATTTGGAAGGAGGCAATTGGTTATCCACTTCTAAAAAAGGCAGATCTTGACACAAGTTTCTCAAATCTTCGTCTCATCAGTAACTTATCTTTTATTTCTAAACTTACGGAGAGAGCAGTTTTCAAACAATTAAAGTGTCACTGAGACGAAAAATCGTCAGTCTTTTTCTGATATAATCATAAAGTAGATTTAAAATGAGGATGAACGGCGTTTGCGGTTTGTAAATATCTCATCTCGTTCAAGAGATATTCACGTTTTTGAAATATGTAAATTATATGGCTGATGACGTCATGTACTCCAAACGAGCGAAATAAAAATCGTTAAATTAGGAATATCTCTAGAAATAAACAATAGAAAGTGCTCAAATTTTGCATGCTTATAGTATTAAATAAAATACGTTTCACTGTGGAACTTTAGTTGTTTTCGTGGAAACTGCTGGTTCCTGGCCCCATCCAATGATAAAATTAAATTTTCTTATTTATCAGCAATCAAGTAGCGTTTACTCCAGCGAATAAATGTGACGATTAGGGCTTATGTAGGCATTGTAATTCAAACGTTTAAATCTATCTATTTTTAAACAATGAGGCAAAAATGATAACTCCCTTTTTAAGGTTTAGAGTAACCTGAGAGCATGCGCTTACCATGGCAATCACAAAAGCTCCACAGAGAAGTGTATTTTATTAGATACTATAAGCATACAAAGTTTAAGCACGTTCTATTGTTTGTTTCCAGAGATATTCCTTATTTTACGATTTTCATTTCGCTCGTTTGGAGTACATGACGTCATCAGCCATAAATTTGCATATTGCCAAAACGTGAATATCTCTTGAACGAGATGAGATATTGACAAACCACAAACGCCGTTCACCCTCATTTTAAATGTACTTTATGATAAGATCAAAAAAAGACTGACGATTTTTTCGTCTTAGTGACACTTTAAATGATCACATGTCGCTAAATGATTTGTACCCAATACTCCAGTCAGCCTATCGTAGATATCACAGCACGGAAACTGCATTGCTCAAAGTAACCAACGATATTCTTTTGAACATGAATAGTCAGCGCGTTTCACTATTGGTTCTTTTGGATCTGAGCGCAGCTTTCGATACCATTGACCATAAAATATTGTTGAAACGCTTACAGAATAACTTGGGTATTGGCGGGACTGCTCTGTTATGGTTTGCTTCTTATCTTAGCAATAGAAAACAGCGAATTCACGTCAATGGCTCAATATCAGATGAATTTACTTATAATTGTGGTGTCCCACAGGGCTCCTGTCTTGGTCCCCTACTCTTCATAATTTATGCAAGTGACATGTTCTCCGTTATTGACAACCATCTGCTTGATTCTCATGGATACGCTGATGATACACAACTTTACAGATCACTAAATCCTAACAGTGCAGATGACCGAGCACAGGGATTTCAAGAAATGGAGAATTGTATTTCAGACTTGCGTGATTGGATGACTAGTAGTAAATTAAAGATGAATGATGATAAGACAGAATGTATATTAATTGGAACACGGCAACAATTGACTAAGTTATCCATAAATCATATTTCAGTTGGAGACACAACTGTCGCTACCTCACGGACTGTCAGAAACCTTGGAACGCTCTTTGATTCTGACATGTCTTTTCACGAACAAATAAATAAGCTGAGTAAATCGTCCTTCTACTTTCTATACAACATTAGGAAAACAAGGGCGGACCCAGACTCATCTGGCAGGGGAGGTGCAGATTTCCCAGGGGTGGTGGTGTGTCAGTGAGACTGGGGTCTGGTCCAAGGGCGGTGCGGCGGAGCAGCTGAAAAATGTTTTGAAAATAGGTGTTCACAGATGTAATCTGGACAATGTAAAATGGTGGAAGTAAATTAGTAAATAAGTAAAAGAAACAGAACATCCCATTATACGAGGCAAGGCTAATTGAAAATTTTAAAATTTTACTACACATATATATATAATATATATATATATATATATATATATATATATATATATATATATATATATATATATATATATATATATATATATAAATATACAGCTTAGTTGATACATTGAATATTGATAGAATCATAGAAACCGAAATAAATATAAAATGTTATATAAAGTAACTGTATACAGTGTAGTAAACAATAAAAATGTTGCTGGCTTGCTAATGCTAGGAATGGGAAAATTGTAAAATCCTAGTTCAAAATTAATCCAAGTTCTAAGTTAAACTTCGACCCTTCTATTGTGCATGTTCCCCCATGCAGTAACGACTTCATCCAAATCTAGAGACTCTGCAACGTCTCTATTTAGAGAAATGCATAGCAGGTCACTTAGTCGTTCTGGAAGAAGGGTGGATCTCAGCTTAGTGCAGATGCGGTAATTCATGCCGGAGAATGCTCTTTCAACTGAAGCGGTTGATGTTGAAACGGTGTTTTTAACTGCTATTAAAGTGGTCAAGTTTGGAAGCCTCTTTGGATTAATTGGGAGACCAAGACGGTGATCTGCTTTTGCTCGTTCAATTTCTACTTTGAGGATGGCTCTGTCAATGTTGAGACAGCTGAACGTATCCAGTAGAACATCTAGCTCATCTAGGTCCAAGTAGGTATCCGAACCTGCATTGAGAGCATTGATCGCTCTAAGAACTTCTATGTTCTTGGAATCGAATCTGACATTGAACTCATCGTTGAGTTTCTTCTTCAACTCTGTGTTGAGTTATCAATTCTTTTAGCAGAAGCTCCTGATCATCACCGGTCGTGGCTGCTCCAGCTCTGGTGTTGTGGATAGGCATGGTGTTCCTGAGAGCTAAGGGATTTCCTATCTTTACTGATATCTCTTTTGAATGGGTGAATATGTCTTCATCCTTTATATTATTGACAGAGTCCCGAGTTCGGGTCAGCTCGTGTTGGACGTCAGTCCAATTAATGTCTTCTGACTGAAGCCCTTTGTTAAGGAAGTATAGCTCGGAGAGATATACTTACGAAGTGTTGTCAGACAGACAATGAACTTCCCTGACATCAGTTTATGGTACAGCCCAGCAGCTGTTTCTGCCTGGGTAGCACTATAGACATACTCGTCATCCCCCTCATTCTCTCCGGGATTGTTTGCAAGTAACGTACCTTTCGTTTTCTTTCGTATAAAGCTCATAAGCGTTGCTTGTCGTTTCATATTGCTATTCGAAAATTAAAGTTAGTAACTAGACCGTCTACCTGTTGAATTGCCAATCATCATTCATCACGGAAAGAACCATGCGGAAAGTGATCAATAGTTTGCCGTCTACTTTGTCGATGCTGACTTTCTCAGGGGGTGCTGGAGACTGCAAGGGGGGGGGGGGGGGGGGGGGGGGGGGGGGGGGGGGGGGGGGGGGGGGGGGGCGCACCCCCTGCACCCCCCCCCCCCCCCCCCCCCCCAGAAAATCCGCCTATGTAGGAAAATCAGAAAATATCTAACAAAAGATATAACAGCTACTCTTGTTCATGCCTTCGTTACATGCCGCCTGGATTACTGTAACAGTATACTCTATGGCTTACCAGCATATCAAATTGCAAAGATACAAAGAGTCCAAAATGCCGCTGCAAGGTTGGTCTGTAAGGTTCCGAAATTTGCACATATTACTCCCTACTTAAATTTAAAATTCTTGTTTTAACCTTCCAAGCAATTTGCGGTTTGGCTCCGCAATATTTATGTGAGCTCATTCGTATCAAAGATCATTCATGTCATCATCTTCGATCAAATGATGAACTACTTTTAGCTGTGCCTTCTTCCAAGTCATTACCCACACTTGGTGACAGAGCATTCCAATTTGCAGCTCCCAGTTTGTGGAACAGTTTACCAAAGGAAATTAGACAAGTACAATCTCTTTTTAGTTTCAAAAAACAATTAAAGACCTTTTTATTTCGTGCAGCATATAATCTTAGTTCTTAGTATAACACTATTTTAATAGATAATTTTACGGTTCTAAATATAAATGTTGGATACTATTTTATATATATGTTTTGTAACTAAATTAATTTGTAAACATAGCGCATCTGAACATTTTTGTATGATAATTTGCGCTTTTTAAATCAATACTAATAATAATAATAATTATAAAACACTAATAACTTGAAAATTCTGCATGTTTGATGTTGTGGGGGATACGCACAAGTTTCGTTTAATAATAGTAACGATTTATAGCCTTCTCTGGTAACTCGTTATACACATGTGACGTCAAAATGTTTAATTTGTACATCAAACAACTTGAAATATCTCAAGAATGGAAAAGGAAACGAAAAACTTCAAAAGATGCTACGTTGTCATTTTAAGTGTTCTTTCGTTTCGTAGACACTTTCACTGTATTAAAACATATACAGCCAACGTTATCAAACGTTACCTTATTTTTGCTAAAAAAGTTCTCCTCTTTTAAACTCTTTGATTCGCTTGGCTTAATTTCAACATATTCGGAATATCTTTCCCACACCATGCTGATGTGCTTGCAAGCTGTGTTAAGTTTCTAAAAAAAAGAAAATACAGTAAACTATAAACATAAAACACCAGAAATGTACCCGTCCGTCCGTCCATCCCACTGATCTCTATATAACTGGATTGCTCATCCCTTATGGTCAGCAGTAAACATTTTGAAGCCACTCTCGCTCTTTCTCTGACTCACTCACTCTTCCATTACTGGCTGACTGGCATTACAATCAGCCAAAGACAGCCAATCTCTGCTTATACAGGCCAAGTGACGGTCTGCCAGTTGGCTTTAAGCCGGTTTTCCACTAGGCGATTTTTTTTCGCGCGAAGCGAATTTCTTTTGTTCGAATTCAATAGATTTCTGATTAGTTCCAGCTCAGAGCTCATGAGACAAAAGAAAAAGTCGCTTCGTGCGAATAAAGTCGCCTAGTGGAAAACCGGCTTTACTCAGGACTTCTATACTTGGAGGGCTTCAGCCATATTTAAATGCTATCCAACGCTATTCATTTCCCCCTTCCTTCACTTTCTCCCTACCGCCCTTTCTCCCTCTTTTTTTTCTCGCTCATTTCCTCCCTCCTTTTCCTCTCGCTCCCCATTTCTTCCACACCTCCCTTTCTCCATCCTTCCTTTTCGCCGCTGTCCATTTCCTCGTTTCATTTCTCTCTTCTTATTTTCTCTCTCCATTTCCCTCTCCCCTTTATCTCGTCTTTCTCTTCTATTCTTCATTGCTTTCCCTAACCTAGTCTTTAGGCCTCCCTCCGTTAACGCGTTTCGAAAGTGATCCGAACGGACCCGCTGGGGAAGGCCTAGCAAAATTCGTAAACACTTTCACTTTACAGCTTGGTTGTTTATTGAGAAAGAGCTGTGATATTATTATGACGTCCTAAGTGTTTCACGACATTTACTGTTTCCGTCTGCATAAAATAATACAAGCCGGCTCACCTCGGATCGACGAAGGTTCACTAGCCTAGCTTTCTTATCACTAGCTTTCCTTCTGCAACCGCCAAAAGGTGAACGTTGAACAGTTAAATTTTCATTCCAAGCTCAAATTGGAATATATTCCATAATTTCCTTCTTTCGATCGCCAAGATCTTCGGCAAAATCTTCGCAGACATGCTTATGCTTTTATACTGTCGCTCAGTATTGTTGATATACTAGTTCCCAGGAACACTCGAAGGGCCAAAACGATTCTGGACAGGAAGGACCCTTTTGTGAATTTTGCTAGGTCTTCTCGTTTCCAGCCTCTCCCCAGTCTTCCCAATAACCCAAACCGACTACGCGGCCAAACTGATGGCAGAACGAAAGGCCTAGAAACTAGGCTATGCTTTCCCTTCGTCCTCGATCTTCCCACCCCTCATCTTCCCTGCCTTTCCAACCTTCCACACATTCTAGCGGTGTCTAAACGTTGTTCCATTTTCGGATTAGCCATCATTTTTCCCAAAGTGTACACGTAACATGCATGCTAACCTTTCGTATTGTGTCTTGTAAACTCTTCGAACTGTCGGTCCATAAAACACGAACCGAGAATGGAGCAGCAACACACTTCTCTTCTATCTTCACTTCATAAACCTTTACAGTGATGCCTTGTAAATAAATAATGTTGGAAATTAAGAGAGGATTAAAACAATGATAATATGAAAAATCTCGATGTCCCAACCGGGAATCAATCACAAGGTCCCTGAATCAACGCATCGGCGCTCTGACAACTGAGTTATTGGGACACGGTAAAGACAGTGAAAGATTTTTTATAAGTAAACGCATAGCATCGAGGCTCTCTCCTCCACAGGTCTCCGTGAGGATTCTGAGGCGCACGAAGAAACCGCTGACATATATATTTGTGGGCGGAAGCGGAAGCGAGAGAAAAATTAAGGGAAACCACTTCCAACTTTCGGTCCAAACATGGCGCCAAGCTGGGGGAGGTTTGGTTTTAATGTTGTTGTGTTTTTGGAATGTAGCCAGAAGCACGGAACAAAAACTAAACGCTGTCGATCTCTCAATTATTACGATCGTCTCCTGTATTAAATACGATAAATGACTGAACAAGTTGCTCAGCCATTTCGAGTGAATTTAAGCAAAGTGCTGCTTTGTACTATCTTGTAATATCTTGTATTATTATATGGCTGGGCTTGTTTTCGGGTCATTACGCCAAACGGCGCACGCTGATTGGTTGCTGAGAGGTCCGGAAAAAGCCGTAATGCCTTCTCGGCACTGTGAGAAGGCATTACGTCCTCTTTAACGACCTGCAAGTTTTGGCGGGAAACTTACTGAGTTGATTTGAATGAAAATAAAAGTGAATTAGATATATTCGTTGGAAAATTTTGAACAATAATACGTCCTGAAATATCAGTGTTTCTTTTTTATAAAAACTTCTTATTTAAAAGCGCGAAAAATAAAAGCCTAACAGGTGTAAACATGAAGCGAAACGAACAAGCTCAAAAGTAAGAACCAAAGTGAACAGCGACACCTGATCAAGATAAACGTAGAACTAAAAACAGATAAGAAAACAAACCAAAAGCCATATAATAAAAGGCTTATTAACCTCGTTTTCTCGGTCTGTACGGGAAAGTATTTGCCCTCGGTTTCTCTCGTAGAAACCTCGCTCCTTCGTCGCTTGGACTTTCCCGTACAGACCTCGAACTCGGTTAATAAGAGAAAAATTAGAGAGAGTAAACAAGCGTGCTCTTCGTTTTGTCTTCAATGAAAAATCCACCCCATATGAAGAACTACTTAACAAACTGGGGTAAACTACTTTAAGGCATCAAAGAGTTATGAAAATCCTTTGCTCTGTGTATAAGTTAATTAATGATACTGATTCGCCAGAGAGCTTAAAGGATTTATTAGAACTAAGACAAAGCGTATATGCATTGAGAGGGAAAGATATTTTGAGACTCCCGAAGGTCAATACCACCACGTACGGTCTAAACTCATGGAGGTATCAAGCAGCCAAGTTATGGAACGCCCTTCCAGACACAATAAGATCTGCAGAGAGCTATAACGTTTTTAAGAATAATATAAAAAACATTGACATTGAGCAAATTTTACAATTACCATAGTTGCTAATAGTTTTAACTATTTTTATATTCTTTTATCTTTTTTTATATTATTTAGATCATAATCTCTGTTAGTTTGTATATGTTTTAGATTAGGTTAGTTTCGTGGCAATACCTGCAAATTAGCTGAATATAGCTAAGTGTATTTGTCCACGTTGAATAAAGCTTATTGTATTGTATTGTATTTCCCTCGTCAATAAGGAGCTTAAGCAAATACGCGAACGTCAAGGACAACGTCCTTAATACAATAGAATTTTCCTCACACAACAAAGAAAATGAATAATTTTTAGTCTCAAGAGGAATCTTATAGTGAAACCGGACGTTCTCTTGCGATACTTGGCAATATTGATACCCAACATTGCAATTTTGATTGGCGGATTCAATCAGCAACTTGCAAACGCTTTACCACGATTCCTCGACGGGTTGCTTAAAATTTTGGTTTTAAACATCGAACACACAAATGTGATACTTGAAGGTAATGACTCTAACTTTATGTAGAATTTCGAATTATCAAAAGTTTGGCATTTAAAACGATTTTTAGGGCAACTTGTCGAGGAATCGTGATAAAGCGTTTGCAGGTTGCTGATTGAAGCCATCAATCAAAATTGCAATGTTGCGTATCAATTTCGCAAAGTCGCACGCAAGAGAAGATCCCGTTTGACTATAACGTCGTTCCCGTTCTACACACGTTATTCAGCCCATCATTTTCACGTCTTCAGGACGACGTTAACTCGTGAAACGGCAAAACCTGTTAGTTGAGTTTAACTTCAAACTATACGTTCAGAATCCTTTTAGAACTCTAAAGGTTTTGGACGTCGGAAAACATACTTTAAGTATTCAATACTACGTAAATGATTCGTGGTTTCTGCTAGATACTGAACTTTAGATTGCCGTCATCGTCCTAGCTTGCTTAAGCTGCCTAATAGGCTAATACTGGAGAAGGGACGTTTAGTTGTAAACGTCTCTCATCCAGTATTCATGAGGAACAATTAGACTAATAAAAAACGTCCTCATTACTATTAATGAGGAAATCGTCCCTCATAATAATTATCGGGGCTATGCTAACAGATTGGCACCTGCTAAAGAAGGGTGATGTGAAAAATGGTTAGAGCATCTAACTGGTCATTAGAAGCTTGCAGATTGTAAACATTTGTACCCTTGGCTCTACATCTGAGCCTCAGTAGCTCAATAATTAGAGTGTCTAACTGGTCATTACAAGGTTGCAGGTTCAATCCCTCTCAAAAACTCATTGTTTTAAAGAAATAGAATAACACTGAATGCTTCTAAATAAGAGAAGCTCAACGCGCGAAAATCTACGTACCCCCTTTGGTGTAAACTGGAAATTCTTCATCATCCTTTTTTGTTTCCAGAAGAAGATCAAACAAATAGGTTTGCTGAACGCCACCAAGTACTGTGTTCATGTCAGTATCCTACAGGGAAAAAAGGTTGATGAGAATTCAATATTTTCTTATTATCATCACCATCACCGTCAACATCACCATCACCATCACCATCATCATGTCACAACCATTATCGTCGTCATCACCATCATCATGTCACAACCATTAAGAGAGTTGGAGAAAGTATTCAACCTTCCTCCGGATGGGTTTTTAAGTTTAGATAACCCTCCTCAAAATATATAGCGAGAATTTTGTGTTTTGCAACGTTCATAAATACTGCGTGACTTTTACAGTACCTTGGTTTTCTAGGTTTTCCTAGGTAAGCTTTGGCATACTACAATAGCTACTAATAACTGACCGAACGAACGAACGAACGAACGAACGAACGAACGAACGAACAAACGAACAAACAAACAAACAAACAAACAAACAAACAAACAAACAAACAAACAAACAAACAAACAAACAAACAAACAAACAAGCAAACAAACAAGCAAACAAACAAACAAACAAACAAACAAACAAACAAACAAACAAACAAACAAACAAACAAACAAACAAACAAACAAACAAACAAACAAACAAACAGAAGTAAAACATAAACCTTCTGGCGGAGGTAATTGCATTTATTGCAACTAAGAAAACCGAAGGTAGGCAATAAAACAACAACCAATAAAATATACCTCTTTGCCTTCATAAGACAACTCCAGATTTTCATTGTATTCATCGTACTTTACAAGTCGGCAGTTTCCAAGAGATACCACGTTCTCAAGATCAAATAACTAGTAAATATAGATCGCCAATTGACGTTATTGGAGGATTGGTGCCACGGCACAGGGGGGATGCCACCCCCTGATCAGAGGTAACCATGGCAACCCCGCAGGCACCAGTCCACCTCCAGGCACCAGTCACACTGTCAAAGCAGTGGAAATATATATACTTACCCTTGCATTCTATCAGGAGTGGGTGGGTGGGTCACTAAACAGCGCGCGCAAACCAGTCAAGCTCAGACCACGCTGGCAAGACTTTAATGAGCGCTGAGATAATCCCCACATATTATGAGTGACCACTGACCAAATATCTAATAATAGATAGCGCGCGCAAAACCAGTCAAGCTCAGACCACGCTGACAAGACTTTGATGAGCGCAAGTCAAGCTCAGACCACGCTGACAAGACTTGATGAGCGCAAGTCAAGCTCAGACCACGCTGACAAGACTTTGATGAGCGCAAGTCAAGCTCAGACCACGCTGACAAGACTTTGATGAGCGCAAGTCAAGCTCAGACCACGCTGACAAGACTTTTGATGAGCGCAAGTCAAGCTCAGACCACGCTGACAAGACTTTGATGAGCGCTGAGATAATCCCCACATATCCTGAGTGACCGCTGACTAGCATTGTCTCCTTTTTTACCTTGCCTAAATTACATTTAGCCACATAAAAAAAATTTCATGGCCCTTTTTTAACCCTTTATTGACCAGGTTTCCGGAAGCTCTCCACTTGAAGAGTAAAATTAATCAGACGTTAGCCAGAGTAAAATTAATAAGGCGCCAAAAGGCAACTGTGGTCAGTAAAGGGTTAAAGTCACTGATGTCTATATAACTGGATTGCTGATCCTTTATGATCAGACGATCAGCAGTAAACACTTTGAAAGCACTTGCAACCATATTGGTACTCCAGGTCCAGTGTACCTTGCGCGCTTAAGAGTAGTAAGAGTTTACCGGGGGAGTCGGAAAAATGTAATTGGCTGATCACTGTTGCGGATCCCCTGCCATCGTTACTAGCATTTAGTTTGTATTAACTTGAACATTTTTTATTTGGCAAAGCTAATAAAATAAATTAAATAAAATAAAATAAACCATAAAACAATTGTCAGAATCGTCAGATGCCAATTTACCGTTACCACTTACCATTGGAAAACAGAAGGAAAATACAAGCAAAAACAGTCCGAAATTGTCAGCTGCATACTTCATGACTTTGTAAAGACATGTTTTACGACCAAAGGTATATAAATAGTTTTATAATGAAGTTATTGACTGACTTTATTAGATTTTTACGAGTTTTGTGATATAGGCAAGTTTATCGATTACTGGACAGAGTTAAACATAAAAAAACAACTACGAAAGAACACGTTTTATACTGCTTAATAATACTAACAAGTGCGAAAATTAAGCTTCTAAATCTTGTGCACGGTTCCTTGTTCGATACCAATAGCAGAAATGTTCTTAAAGGGTATTGGCAATAAAAATTAAGTTTATCTCATTTGAAAGAACTCGTCACATGGTATAAGAAAACCTTTTACAATTTTTTGGTTTTGGAAATATTTCGACCAAACTCAGCGTGCTGTCCGCCATCTTGGAATTATTTTCGATATGCAAAATTATGCATGTGACGACATATAAGCAGGGTAAAGTGAAATTTTTATCTTGCCAACCTTGCACATTATGGGCTAGAAACTCGATTTTTTGTTGCGCTATTTCAATTTTAAATTGACACACAACATTTAAAAAGCCTTCCGTGGTAATTTGGGCACCCACGGAGTAGTTTCATCAGGTTTACCCTGCTTGTGACGTCACCAATTTCCTAGTTAATTAGACCCAATATTACAACAAGATGGCGGACAGCACGCTGTCTTTGGTCGAAATATTTCAAAACACAAGAAAGATACAGAAAAAGGTCTTCTTATACCATTTGGCGAGTTCTTTCAAATGAGACAAACTTGATTTTTATTGCCAATACCCTTTAATGTGGCTCTTTTCGTGCTACGAAAACATACAAACTTTCCGTGACAGCCATCTTGGTACTCCAAATTCGGCTTCATAGTGGCTTCATTTTTGGGGTCGGATGAGCAATCCAGTTATATAGAGATCAGTAGCCAAAGTGCTTGCACACCCTGATATTTTGTAAACACAGACATTACAAAAATGTTCTGGTGAATAGTGCAGAATGTCCCGAGCTAGAGGAGCCAATCAGATTGCGTAAAACGCACTATTCACCTGCGAGGTATATGCTAATGACGTATATTTAAAGTTTATAATAATTATTATAATAATAATTAACTGTAAAGTTTTTTCGTTTGTTT
>JAWNZC010000022.1:2120000-2145000 GCA_035771165.1 Paragorgia papillata | reverse complement strand
GACAAACAATTTTCGCTTCATAGGCACTTTCAAAACCTCAATAAAGCAAGCAAACTCCCACCATTCGTGATATCACAATTCTCAAGTACAGTTTAACCAATTAAAAGGTTCAAAACGCTCCACCTAACTAAAAAAAACATCATTCTTACCTTGCAAAGGCTTTTTTGGTAGTCTTTCAATGCTTGCTCGTTTAGTTCATCTTGGTGTAATTTTTCAACTAATTCCTTGACGTGGTTTGGGAGTTCGCTTTCCGTCATGAATAAGCACTGGTCGCTCTTAATTTGTCGGTACATGAGCATGTAGGCATTGGCTGAACTAAATTAAGGATAAGGTGTCGGTGAATATTGCACTTTGATAGACAATTCCTGCTAAACTACACACATCATACCACATCGCACCCAACGACACCAACACTACACCACACAATACAACACTACCTTACCTTGCACAACACCTCATTCCACTTCACTTCACTTCACTTCACTTCACTTCACTTCACTTCACTTCACAACACCACACCACACCTCGCCTCGCCTCGCCTCGCCTCGCCTCACCTCACCACACCACACCTCACAACACCACATCTCACGTCACTGCACAACACCTCATTCCACTTCACTTCACTTCACAATACCACACCACACCTCGCCTCACCTCACTGCACAACACCTCATTCCACTTCACTTCGCAATACCACACCTCGCCTCACCTCACCACACCTCACCACACCTCACCTCACCACACCTCACCACACCTCACCTCACCACACCTCACCACACCTGACCTCACCTGACCTCACCACACCTCACCTCACCACACCTCACCACACCTCACCACACCTCACCACACCACACCACACTCACCTCACCACACCTCACCACACCTCACCACACCACACCACACCTTACCACACCTCACTTCACTTCACTTCACTTCACTTCACTACACTTCACTACAACACAACACACCACACCGCACCGATGGTGTTGTGAAAGAACAGAGAAAAGATGCTATTTATTCCATTCCGTGCAATGACTGTGATCAGGAGTACAGCGGCCAGACAAAACGTCAGTTTGGCACACATTTAAAAGAGCACCAAAAAGTGGTTTTCTTTTCCAAAAAAGGAAAATTCTGCTCTGTTGGAGCACGCGTGCAAAACCAACCATGAGATTGCGTGAGATAATCTAAAAATTATCACTACCAATCCACGGTATCACCAAAGACGTTGTTTGGAAGCTTGGTACATCAATAGCGCCCACGCTCCCTTAAATCGTGATGACGGCGGTCTACTGACGGAAGCCTATTAGCATCTTGTTGATAGGTAACGTCATCAATGGTTCTATGAGAGTATAAATATGGGACCTGTCTTCACAACGATCACCCCTGATGAAGACACTAGATCGGAGTGTCGGAACGTTGGGTCATGAACAGTAACTTTTTAAGCTACGTTCAAAAAACTTTTAAGCCAGAGTAGCGTTAAACTATGTCTTAAACGAAGTAGTTATGTCTATTTTACCTTGAGTAATGAGATGAATAGTAGCCTCTGCTTGAACTGTCGACACCACCAAACATCCTTTTAATGTCACTATTAGTAATCTGGAAGAATAAGGTACTTCATAATTGATAATTTGATAATGCAATAAAATTAATTATTATGTGGCTGAATCGGTTTTGAGGTCATTACGCCAAATTCATTACGTTGAATAGTTGTGGAATGGTCTAAAAAAGCGGCAATGTCCTCCAGGCACAGGAGGAAGGCATCACGCCGTTTTTAATGACCTACAAGTTTTCGCGGGAAAATTTCTGAAGTGATTTAAGAAACTTTTAGTTATAAAATCTTGAACAATAATACGTCCTGTAACATTAGTGTTTCTTTTTATAAAAACTACCTGTTTAAAAGCGTGGGAAATGAATGCTTAACAGGTGTAAACATGAAACGAAACGAACAAGCTCAAAAGTGAGGTAAACGACAACAACTCAAGACGCGAACGATGAGTTAAAAACAGAAAAGAAAACGAACCAAAAGACATATAGTAAATGGCTTATTTGCTTTTAATTTATTATCGAGTCGGTTTTCTTTGTTCTTCCGAGGTCTTTATATCGCATAAAGACCTTGAATACTAATTAGAATCGAAATGAAGAAAAAAAAACAAGGAAAATCTTTGTCCAAGGTGGAAAAATAGACAAAACTTTGTTGGAAAACCTCCTCAATAATAAATTAGAATCTTCGAACGTCGGGATGTATGCGATATAAAGCCCTCGGACGCTGCGCGTCCTCGGGTCTTTATATAGCATACATCCCTCGTTCTCGGGATTTATCTATTACTTAGAAAACCTCAGGCAAACACTTTCTCCTACAAACCTCACACTCGGTTAATAAGTAATATTTAAAACACGAGCAGGAGTGTTTTAAAACCACGAGGGCGCAGCCCGAGTGTTTTAGATCCGATAAAACACGTGACGCGAGTGTTTTGAATGGCTTCAAAAACGATTCGTTATTGGATGTTTTGTTCATTAGTATTCTTTATATAAAATTGTATGTTCATTAGTATTCTTTCTGACGTCAAGAAGTTTTATCAGGTATAAAACCACGGACATGGTACTGATTTCCTTTGTGTTTTCCTCATGAATTATTAATGAGTTTTTGAAGTATAGGTAATCATATGATAGGGAGTACAATTAAGGATTTACACTACAAGTGATATTTGAAAATTTTGCCAAAATTTGCAATTTGCCATATTTTTCAAATATCACGAGTAGTGTAAATCCTTAATTGTACGAGCAAAATCATGATTATTCATTTATTATATGCATGACAAAATTACGACACGTATGCTTCGTACTCACTCACGCCTTTAAAAACATCTTGTTTCATTACTTGACAAGAAACATTTTCACTCTGGGTGTTCTCTGTACTCATTTCAAAATATTTACATGGAATTTTTAGTTCATAGTGTACCACAAGTCGTTGGAAATGTGAAAACTTTCCAATGCAGAATTGACCGCCATTTTGAATTTTATTGTCAACATCGTTCCCAGGGCCTTCTCTATTTTTATTAATTGTACTGGAGTACAATAAATAAAATAATTGTACTCCTCTCAACCAATCAGAATGTAGTAATTTTGTCATGCATATAATACACCTTTATTATTGTATTTCCTTGCAATGTCTGAACTGATGTACTTATAAAAAACGCGGTTACCTTAGTGACGGTCTGGTCGTTAAAACTGTACCACTGATTGTCTTCAAATGATCTAAATAACAATAAGAAAAAAAGAAAAACATTTAAAAAACACTGAGAAAATGTTACTAATGGAAAATCGTAATACTAACTAATCTCTGATACAGTAAACACCCGCGTGTAAGAACCTAGTGATTTAAGAACCTGTAGGCAGAAATTTTGGATTTTAATACCCCAAAATATAAGAACCTGTTTAGCCAACCAAAGCCACAAGGTTCTTATATGAAGAGTCACTCTGCATAATGAAACAGTGCTGTAGCCAAAATGTGGGACTATAAAATATAAATTTGCTATATATTTGGCCCTTCCATAAAAATATCATTACAGAAATTACATACATACAGTATAATCTCTCTATAACAAAGTGGTTTATATATCTGGTCATATAACAATAGCATTTCCCTTAAAGAAATTTTAAGAACCTATTAAGAACCTATTTTGCCTAAATTGTCAGTAATTACCCCAAAATATAAGAACCTATTTTGCCAGACTTGAAAAAATCTAGGTTCTTACACGTGGGTGTTTACTGTAATCTCTTTCCTTCAAGCACTAGTTTAATAGTGGAGTCAAAGAATACTTACTTGATATAAGCGTAGTAATGGCCTCCAATAGCGCTGCCAGAATGAATCATGATAGAGAAAAGTTCATACTTGTAAGGACCCTAAATTATTGAATTATTAATACATTTGAAAATAGGTATACAATACTCTATACAATTATAAAACTCTTCACTTATCAAAACCACTACTAGAGCTATGCAATGAACTAGAAGAAAGCTTCAGAGAATTGTATTTTGTGGGGAAGGGGGGAGGGAGACAACCTCGTACCCAGGGCCTTCTCTGCTTTCAAAATGGCGAGAGGAGAAACACGATCGGAAATTGTGGCTGTCGACTGGGATCTAATCCAGGTTGACCTGGATTAGTTACGCATGCATAGAACGAATATCTTGCGTGTAAACGTCAATACACGCGAGACCAAGCGAGGCTGGCGCGAGATGAATCAGGAGCGAAGGAGCGTTGTGGTACATGTGGGTTCATACGATAAAATTAGGAAGATAAAGGAAAATAATGGATCCATTGAAGAGGATACTAGGGATATTGTAGGATATCAAGCATTTGCTGACTTGAAATCAAATATGGCGGAAAAATCTGACGAAGAACAAGGTGCGATCTAGTATCATAAACTTCTATGTTAAATGACTAAAATATGTTGTTTGTTGACCATTTACTACCCCGAAAAGAAGTCGGGTTGTTTTTTTTGGCAGATGTGTGTACCCAATTGACCTTTAAAATGGATTTTAAAGTTCGAATCAGTCGTGGAAAGTGTACTTGACGACCGAGGAAGTGACGAGTTGACATAAAACAAACTCTATCAACTATGGAGGATGAATAAATATCTCAACTATTAATTTTTTCTTTGTCTTGATTTTGTTTTTGGCTATATATGGACAGTTCACTTGTTCTTGTTTTGCGTGTGTGCTGGGTTTAGAATTTAGTAAATTTAATTTCATCAAGCTCGGCCGACAACTCACTTGAGCCAGCACGCACGTGGCCTGCGAACTGCCCCATAAAAGTGGCCAATTTTCTATGCGATTCTCGATCGTGACCCTGGCAAAGGCTGGTCACGTGATTCCAAAATACTCCAAGATTCTTGGAGTATTTGGTCACGTGGATAATTTGAGCTTCGCCCGTCCTGGGGGGGAGCGGTTGATTCGGTTCTTATAAACGTAGAAGGTTGTTGCAAATCCTGTAACGTTATTAAATAGAAATATTTCAAAATTTACGACATTTGCTGGATAATTCATATTTGTTGCCGTCAATCGCCAGAAATGAAGCCGAAGGCGACTAACGATCATAAACTGATGAACAGAAACCCGCTTTCAATAGAACTACAGTGGTTTATACAGGTACTGCTACATCTCGTGCTACATACACTTAAAATATTCGAATGCTGTTGATTGTTGGGAGTTTATTTACCGTCCAGTATAGTACATTTATGTTTCTTCTCCACACGTTTGGGATTTGTGGAAATTTAATTGTTGTATCTGTCGATTTATACTCAAACGGCATATTCGAATCTGCTGTCCTCGACTCCTCGTTGACTTTGAGGTTGTACTTTAATACAAATATTCGATCAACAACAATACTACGATCGACGAACATTATAGATCAGCACTGAAGACTTTGACTTTGTACATTTCTAAACTTTTTAAATTAGATTCGGAAAGTCCAGAAACCGAAATAAACACTTCTTGCTTGCATAATAAAGCAAATATGTTGTAGTGCAGATCACGCTTCTTACTAAACTCGGTCATTAACTGCTTTGATAAATTGGTTAAGAGAATGTCTTGTTATTTGTACGGTTTGGTTATTCTTGAGTGCCTAAATAGTTCGCTGAATAGTTGCCAACTACACTCTGTTTATCAGTGACTGTACCGCGCGCCCCGGTACAGTGTGAGTCACTCATCAAAATATTCCAAAATTATTGGTGTCACGTGACCAGCCTTTGCCAGGGTCTTCTCTCCGCCCCGCCATTTTGAGAAGGCCCTGGGTACGAGGTTGGGAGGGGGTGCAATTACCCGCAATTTAGACAATCGCTACCTTATTCTTTCGAACAGACGTTTGGTAGAGGTTCGTCAAGCTCAATTACTCAGAAAAGATTTTAGAGCAAAGATAGAAATCAAACCCGCAACTTAATGACCGGTTAGACGCTCTAACCAATGAGCAAACTCGTCCCCAGGGCCATTTGTGGGGGTTGGGCCTGCCTCCTCCGCAGGCCCTCATTGCATCATGGACAGGTCACACTTTTGAGAGGGCCTGCCAGATCCTGTAAACAAAATGGGGACTGATCCCATTATGCACAGCGAGACTAGGCCCTAGAGGCGATAGTTTTGAGAGGGCCTGCAATTTTTTTCCGGCCGCTGTTCGACAAACGTACGTCCAAGTTCTTTTAACACTGTGACCCATCAGGAAATTTGGTCTAAACTTTCTTACAGATCATGACAATGAAGAAACCAATATGTTTTAGAATTACCGATCTCCTGCCAATAATATTTTTAGCGACAAAAAGGAATTGAAGGGAAAAATATCTGCCGAACAAAAGCAAATTCGACGGTCAGGAAAGTACAGGTTTTTCTTATTGTTTTTTGCTTTATTTAGCTACTAGAAATATGTTAACACAACAACCACTCGCCCTCTTTTACACGAATTTTTGTTAAATTTATATCCTTCGGATAACCCTCTGATTAGAAAAACACCTTCGCGCTCTTTTTCATCGGGAGCCGGGAAATAGGAACAATTCAAAATATAGTTTTAAACTTTTAATTAAAGTATAATATTTGTATATATATAATATAATATTTTTTAACTCTAATTTTTAAAGAAAAAGGTAATAAATAACAAAGAAAATTTTCAAGACAATATTCAGAAAAATAATTGAGGTGAAGAAAAAAAATGCAGGTCGCATCCACGATTTGAACTCGACCATTCTGCGTGCAAACTGACGATGTCACCACCGGGCTACTGAATATAAGCAAAATATTTGGGTTATATTTTACAGTTCTTTTTTTTTTCATGTTCACAAAGGACATCTAAAAATATTTTGCATTTTTCAAAGGCATTGGACATCTGCCTGGCTGCCACGCTTTTATTCAATTTATGGCATTTGAAATTCATTTAGAATAGCAAAAACAAATTTCGTCTCAAAATCTGAAGTGTTAAAACTGTTTTCACCTGAAAAAAATTGTTTTCATGCAGTCTTTTATATCTGTAATATTTCAACATGCAGCACTCGGCAGCATTTATATGTTTAACAGACGGAAAATTGCTCCTACCGATTTTTATGCCAAATTATAAACAAGCTAGGCTAAGTTTTACAAGTGGTTTTACCAAAGGGAAATATTTAAAAGGAGATAAGACGGCAGCCAACAATGGGGCACGGGCAGGCGGAAGCATAGCGGATACATTTAAAATACTTTAAGGACACACGAAATCGAAAACAAAATTACTGTAACAGTGACAGGGAAACTCGAACAGCATTGCTACTAAATGTTCGTGATTTAATACTGAAAGCGGCCGCTCTATAGTTTTACCGTAAGCTTAACCTTTTCAGTCTTTTTCTTCGTTGTTTTTTTCCTCTTTCGAGATTCGGTGTGACGGGTTTTCTTCTACTAAGGATGTTGTTCTGCTTTATACGTAGACGTTGAGTTGTTTCTGTTCTTTCAAAAGTGATATACGTTTCCCAAAAACTCCTTTCTCAAGTCTTTTTGTCAAGAATAAATTAAGTTGTTAGTTCAAATCTTTTTGTCAAGAACTATATTGTCCCCAGTGCCCCACAATCTTAACCGCGTGTGGTCCGTCCACACCACTGACCTATATATATAACTGGACTGCGTGCTCCTATTACCGTTGAGTTAGAAAAAGTGTCCCCAAAATCGTTTTCAAAATGGCGGCATTTATGGGTCCTTTTGCTAATGGTGAAGGTCGCTGACCGATACCTAAGAATCTCTAGTTCGTGTTGTTCATGTTCGGTATTTCGCTTTTTTTAAGAAAACTAAGCTATTTTAGTCGGATAAACTGTACGTATGTTGTAGCCAGATGAATTATCTTTCTTCCAGTATATTTGATAGCTTCTACAGTGGTTTATTTCGCGAGCCGAACATTCGGAGAAGACATTATAATACATACGGGGAAAAAATAGCGGCCGCTATTATGATTTGGACATGTTTGGTATTTCGCTTTTTTAGGGAAACTAAGCTATTTGGTCGGATAAACTGCACGTATGTTATAGCAAGGTGAATTATCTTTCTGCCAATATATTTTATAACTTCTACAGTGGACTATTTCTTGAGAAAACGTTCGGAGTAGACGGACTAGGCAAACTTTGTCGAATTTTCTGTCAGAATTTTTGCCAAGTCAGCATAATATCGTCCTGGTCTCGAGTTTGTGTAAACAAAATATTTGTTGAGCGGCCCAGGATGTTTTCATGATAAGAGTCTTATTGTAATTCTGAACTACCGAATAATAATAATCCTAGACAATTACTGTTGTAGCTTTCTAGCAGTCTGAATTAAAGACGTGCCGGCCGGCGGTACCGCACGAACACTTGGCAATAAAATAAACAAGACTGTCAATACACATGGTCATGGAAATCTACAAACATTTCGTTTTGTCAAGTCGCCAGCTCTATAAAGAACCGCTGAAGATCACGAGAAAATCGTAAAGAAGCGAGGCGTACCGAGTTCTTCTTAGGGGCTGTTTACATGGGAGGCGATATTCCTATTTGGTCAGACAAATAATCCAGCAGGCCTCTTGAGTCGTTCCACAAGAAATTAACAATGACCAACCTGCATGCATTAACTCTTTCCTGTCCGAATTTATTGGTCTTTACTCTTTAGTATTTTGTTTTGGCTAACGCAGTAATACCAGACGATTTTATTCACCTCTGGGGAAGCCCTCGCATAGGAACGATTTATTAATAAAGTAAGACTGAAATCGCTTTGTATTTACATAAATATTCTTTTTTCCTACGATAAGTACATGTCAGTGGTCGCTACCATTAGCAGAAGGACCCATAAACGCCGCCATTTTGAAAGTGAAAATGGGGACACATTTTTGGCCAGCACCCGCAGTCCAGTTATATATATAGGTCAGTGGTCCACACATATATACAAATAAATATTCAGATTACAGAAATTCGTTCGCCTTTCACGTTTGTCCACGCGTGTAAAATGACTCCACGCGTGTCGAGATTAGCACCCTAACCGGGCTCCGGGCCTTCGGCCCTACGTCAACTGACCAAGAGTTAATGAGATTTAATTTTGTTAAATTGTAGGCTATAGTGTAACGTAATTCAAGTTTCAGTTGTTGTGGAAACCGAAAAAGTATAAACCTAAGAGTCTCTGGGTATACTAAAGTGCATTTTCGTTGATTATTCCGGTCGAAAGTTGACAAAGTTCAACCGTAATCGCTTTTTTCAACAATTCCTTCATTTTAAAGCTAGGATTCGTATGTCGTAAGTCTTCAATGTCCTTCAAAATCTTCGGAAATAGCCATGGCTATTAACAATGGTAGCTAATTATGCAAATTTATTCCGTGCCAAGTTTTGCCAATTTTTTTACAGGATCTTGCAGGCCCTAAATTCGGCGTGTGTGACCTGTCCATGATGCAACGAGGGCCTGCGGAGGAGGCAGGGGTTGGGCCAAGATGGTCAAGAGGTCAAAAACAAAATGGCGGGAACAAATGGCCCTTTGCACTTTCATTTCCAAATACGTTTCCAAAAACATTCATTTCCAAATACGTTGTCGAATTATTAAAATAAACAGACTTAAATAAATATCTGTGAATGCTTAGTATTTATCATTTGCTTCACCGTTTATCAAAATAATTCGCAAGAAGCTGGGTGGGTGAGTGAGTTAGTGAGTGAGTGAGTGAGTGAGTGAGTGAGTGAGTGAGTGAGTGAGTGAGTGAGTGAGTGAGTGAGTGAGTGAGTGAGTGAGTGAGTGAGTGAGTGAGTGAGTGAGTGAGTGAGTGAGTGAGTGAGTGAGTGAGTGAGTGAGTGAGTGAGTGAGTGAGTAAGTGGGCTGGCGGGTGAGTAAATGAATGAATGAAGGAATCAATGCATGAATAAATGAATGAACGAACGAACGAACGAATGAAATAAACTTTATTTACTGAGAGTAACACTTATTATTATATGGCACGGATTACTTCCGGTAAAATCACGCGCTGTCATTGGTTGCTGACGGGGCGAGATTTCTCCGTAATGCCCACGGGCATTATGAAAATTGTTAATGCCCTACGATTGGAAACAAACAAAAAATCCTAATAAGAAACTTTTATTGCCGAAAAACGGCGAAAATAGACGACGATGAACATTATAAAAGTAAATTCTAGTATCCAGACGAGAAAGAAACAGAAGAAAATAACGCTAGTTCGGTGTTTTGACGAAGTTAAAGGAAGCGAAGACCAAGAAATAAAAGATTGATTTTGATAAAAAGAGCCATATAATAAACTACTTAATAACCTCGACCGTTCGGTCTTTACGGTAAAATATTAAACCTCGGTGTTGAGCGCATTAACTTCGCTATCGCTCGGTCAATACAGCAAGACCTCGGTTTAATATTTTACCGTAAAGACCTCACTCTCGTTTATTAAGTAGTTAATAATGCATACCGAAGCTCGGATGGAGAACTAAGGTTGCAATATCATAGGGCGCTTTCCAATTGACGAGGTTAGACCGACCAGTCCGGCCAGAATGGACTTGCTTTTGATTAGGACCAAATTTTCCAGTCAGACCATCCCAGGTCTCAAACGAATCGTGTTCCATTTAACCGGACTGACCGGTCTTACCGTGTAAATGGAAAGCTCCCCATAGTCACATGTTCTTCCTAAGCGATAGCGTTTGCATATGAGATGTAGTTGAACTAATATGATGAGTTGTACATATACGTATACATCTATAATGCATGTGGTACGTTTGCGAGGTGTGGTGTAATAGACGTTAGATAGACAATAAATAAATTCTCAACGCAGCTAGAAACGCTGCCTACGTAGCTCTCTGCTTTTTCTCTACATCTTACCTCAGTCCCCTTCAGGGCTTCTACGCTCTCATTTGCTTCGAGATCGTCGTAGCCAGAACAGGCGTTATATCTATCAGCAACGTCCATTGAAACATCATCGCCAAGATCGTCCTCAGCCGTAGCGCCGTTCTCCGACGAAGCCAAGCTTACTCCGCTATCGGTCTCTATGCTGCTCGGTGAATCGCTCTGCTGTGAAAGTGTGTCGTATTTTTCCTAAACAACCAAGAGAGTATAAAAGTGAGAGAGGGAAGGTATAGCAATAGGTCTAGTCCCATTCTAAGTTATGTTAGATCTCGAGTAGAGGTGTGCGTCGCAACGGACAGGCCCCTTATAATCCAAAGGTTTGCCTAAACCGTCAATCCGAATCCGACCCGAAGCCATAAAATCGCAGTCCGATCCGATCCGATCCGATAAAAATTAAAACACTGGATATATGTTGCAATAGTCGCAGGAGCCTTCCGAAAAGAAAACCAATGAACAAATAAATTTAAGAAAACTAATATACAATAATAATCTTATGCGATAATTAACAATTATTGGACGAGGTTGAGCAAAATATCGTGATTTGTCAGTGGCGAGCAGATCAATTATATGCCGATGCCGAAGGCAGAGGCAAATAACTGAACTGCGAGACACTGGCAAATCACGATATTTTGTGAAAACCGAGTTCAATAATTGTTTTATTATTCGATTTATTTTTTATTTGACATCGTTTATCTGTAATTATGTCCATTCATTTCTTTCCAGCTTGGCTGAACGAGCGATTTACGTTTGCCGAAATTGAGTGTAACGCGCATGAGCAAAATATTATTTTCTGCAAAACAACATCTCCGACTAATGCGCATGAGCAGACTGTTATTTGTAGGCAGTTATTTGCAGGTAACGTAATGGTCCCTCAACCAATTAAAAGGAAGATAAAAATAAATCGAATAATAAAAGCCTTTATGTGTTGTGCAATGTGCATACAACTAGTGAATTTGTTAATTTTGTGACAAAAACTATGACAAAAGTGAATCTGGTGCGGGGAAAAAAGTACAAAATCCGATCCGATCGGATTCGCACACCCGTCTCCGAGATAGCCAATCATCAAACGATACTCACAGCATGTGACACCTATCGTGATTTTTCTGGCTGTTTACACGCTCCTTTCGGAAAAACAAAATGGCGGGAAAAAGTAATAGGAGTGAAGAGGTACGTCTTGCACAACCTTGTACCCAGGGCCTTCTCAAAATGGCGGGGCGGAGAAGACCCTGGCAAAGGCTGGTCACGTGACCCCCAAAAATTTGGAATATTTTGTTGAGCGACACGCATTATACCGGGGGGCGACTAGCATTATACCGAGCGACTCGCATTATACCGCATTCCCCCAGGACGGGCTATGTTCAAATTATCCACGTGACCAAATACTCCAAGAATCTTGGAGAGTTTTGGAATCACGTGACCAGCCTTTGCCAGGGTCTTCTCCTGTCGCCATTTTGAAAGCAGCGAAGACCCTGGGTACGAGGTTACGTTTTGTCGAAGAATTCCATTACGAAAAGGTTTTATTAAAGTTTTTACTCAAGAATTGACAACAGTCAAGACTCCTCTTGAATAAATATAAATCCTCGTGTATAAATATAATTGGTCTTTTGTATTCGACACCTATAACGTCATTTTCGACTGCTCGCGGCAGGTTGCGAGAGGCTCGCAGGAGAAGGCGTGCGGGCGAGGGAGAAGACGCGCGAGGAGAAGACGCGCGAGGAATGATGGGAAGAGGGAAAGAAACCAACCTCGTCCCCAGGGCCATTTGTGGGGGCTGGGACAAGATGGCGGGAACAAATGGCCCTGGCACAGGCTGCAAAAAATGAGCCATACTTTGACGCATTTTTGACTCGGACCCAGGCTTCACTAAGTTTATCGAGCCTAGTCAGGCTCAATTTTTTCTGAATATTTAGTTCACCTTGACTGACCCAAACTGAAAACAATCAAAACATTAATTTCCAAATACATTGTCGAATTATTAAAATAAATAGACTTTTAATAAATATCTGTAAATGCTTATTATTTATTATTTGCTTCACCGTTGTACCAAATTCGCAAGAAACTGGATTGCCGTTGTCTGGCCGGGCCACCTTGTTTTCGTGAGTTTTCGGTGGATTTGAAAAACATTTAGGCTTCGTTTAGTCGAGAAATTCTTGTTTGAAAAAAGCCTGCTTTTCAATGGCCAAACACCTAAATTATATGGTGTACTTTCCTTTCGCAGCCAAAATACTTTTTGACTTTGTTCACCAAGTCTTTCGTTCGCCCGATTTAGAAAACACTCTAAATTGCCGTCCCATGGACTTCGTTGTATGGCAGCCAGGGCACAGAGACGACACGGCCCATCATTACATATTCTTCCGACGTTTTTACGGGTGTTTCGCCAGCTTTCCTCATCACATTTCCATTCATTTTGAAGTTGTTTTTAACAGCCAGCAATTCTGGTATCACTTATATAATATGAACTTTATGAACTTTATGAACTTTATTAAAGGATTACACAGATTACTGATAAACCAGTATTTTACATTGTGGTCCAAAAATATAAATAGTTTAAATTACAATATCTACATATTTCAATTAGAATGTCTGTGTGACCTGAAAATGATCACAACTTTCGTTTACTGAAAGTATTTTATTAACTAAGTGTTTTTTAAAGTTACCCAACCCACTAATATTCATACTATCCACATAAGTTCATTCCAGAGACGAGCGGCACTAGCATGGAAACAGCGAAGTCCGGTTCTTGTACGGCATTTCGGTACAACTAATTTGTTATTAGAAGATGCTCTAGTAACAAATGCCCGCGAGTTAGCCCTATAAACAAATGCCCTCGAGATAGCCCTATAAACAAATGCCCGCGAGTTAGCCTGCCGCCCGCCTTGTTTCCACCAATCAGAATACCTAAAACATCCAATGTTATCTCGACCAATCAGATGTGGTGATAGCTCAGCGTGTGCCATGCAGGCCATTTGTTCTTGACCGCCATCTTGGCACAGCCCCCACAAATGGCCCTGGGGACGAGGTTGGCCTCTGCCAGATAATTATGTCAATATGGCGCCCAAATTCCGTCATGGACTAGGCGCCAGACTCGGATATATAATGATATATAATCAAAAATTTAAATATAAATATTTTAATTTAAATATAAAATTTAATTTACTGGCAGACAACTCGAGAATGTTAATATTGTTACACAAGGACAGGATTTTCCAGTTCCCCCCCTCCCCCCCCCCCCCCAGTATATCAGACTGAAGTAGTTTATGATATTTATACCTGGGAACAAGTCAAACAGTACGTGTCACGAGTACTTTTTGAGCTACAAGTCGCATTGTATTGTTAAGTTTCAGTTAAATGTTTTTCAACGTTAATACAGTGTTTTCAGCTTGAAGTGGTTCGAGTTTCGTTTGGTTTTGCTGTACCAGCTGTCGCATACGTTGTCAAACTTAGAAAACTGAGTTCTAGACGGGACTCGAACCCACGACCTTCCGAATGCTAGCCGAACGAACAGCAGGGAATTTTGTCTGCGCTGTTAAAAAATATCGGGAGCTCATCGTGTTTTGTATCGTCTGTGGCGAAATTTTGAAAATGTGGAGAAGGTATGACGACGAAGATATCTTCAAGATTTACTAACAATCTGTCGGTCAACCAGAGTTTTAAATTATGTTGTCAAATTAGTGGAGACACTGACGTTCTTCTGATAGGTGAAAGAAGACATTTAGCCAGGAAGGTGTATAAATATCGAAGATGAAGTGATGGTACGAAGAAGTCGCTTTGGAGTCAAATTGATAGCGAATGTTTGTTCGACTATAACTCAAAATCTGCCTTCTTCCCCAAAAATTTAAATGCTCGTTTCATTTTATTCCATTACTGCTTTTGATATCTGAGAGGTATTTCGTAATGGGAAAATTGGGGAAAGTGGGTAAATTATGTATTTATTCCTTTCATCCGACGACTTGTTTACTAGTTAGTGCTGTCTTTAAAACGTACTCAGATTCTGTTTTATGTCGAGCAAGACCACTTAACTGCCACAACGTTGTGCTAAATTTATGTATAATTCCGTTCGTACATAGAAATATATAATCAGTTTTTTTGTCTCTCAGATCTTACAATAAAGTTTGACATGCCTACGCTACTAATTTCATTGTGGCGACGACATGCAAATATTGTCAATTTCTGCAAAATCTGCTCTATAGCCTCAATATATCTTTGCCAATTGTCAGTCTTTAGTTGATTTTCTTAAATTTTAACGACACTTTTTTGTTCTCAAAATTGTAGAAATGGGGCTTTGAGCTCAATTAAATTGCGTGCATTTGAAGCCACGGCATGTTGACCACAACGTATTCAAGTCGTTGTCACCCAATTTAATATCGTACGATTCACTAAAATATCTTTCTATTTCTTCACGTTGTGGGAGGCTGCTTCGGACTGTTTCCAGTGTCCTTTCACAAGCCGTTTTACAAACTATACACCTTTTTCTGGGGGAAATATTGCCATAAGGGTTGTGGGGGGAAAAAAATTACCGCCATCTTTGTTTATATTTTTGAAGTCCCCAGACTCCCCACGACAACTCGCGCGACGCATGCGCAGACAAAATTCCCTGCTGTTAGCCGAACGCCATAACCCAGCCTGGTTCCCAGGCCTCTCTTCTTAACGTCGAGCGGCAGACCGAAATTGTGAGAGGCCTGGAATAAAATGTTTTGCTTGGCCCCAAATCTGGCCCCAAATAGTATACAGGCACCAAACGGCCGTTTGGCGGAAAACCAAGGCAGATAACACTCACGTCGGTCAAGGAGGTAAAAGAGAAAAGAGGACTAGGAGGTAGTCTGGCCATAACCATTGAGCCAATATAGATGGCAGACCAAGTTTGTTTACGATATTTCAAACCTGGAGACTAGTCAAACCGTACGTGTGTCAAGGATACAAGTCGCATTGTGTCGGTTACTTTTTAGTTAAATGTTTTTCGACGGTACTAACGTAGTGTTTTCAACTTGAAATTGTTCAAGTTTCGTTCGGTTTTGTTGTACAAAACGCATACGTTGTTAAACTCAGAAAACTCTGAGCTTCAGACGGGACTCGAACCCACAACCTTGCGAGTACTATAGCCAGGTGGTGGACTGAGGGTATTTGCAATATTTATACTTCCCCCAGAACGAGTCAAACCGTTCGTGTGTCACAAGTACTTGTTGGGCTACTCTACTCTCAACTGTAAATTGTCCAGTCAGAAAGCTTGATTTGTACCACGTGACCAGTTGATTTATCGTAGAATTACCCGCCACAGCGGGGTATAACCTCGAATACCCCGCTGTGGCGGGGTATTCGAGTTCGTGTACGACGCGTGAATGTCACGCACGATTCACGAAGCTGTCAACAATAGCGGAGTTTGGCGAGACAAGAAAACGTTTCGCCTGAACATTCACATGTTGACAAGAAGATTGTTAGGTTACAAGAAAATAAGGATTGAGGGAATACAAAGAAAGCAACAAACAATGCATCCAGAAGCCTTGACACGAGAACAGAATGGAAACAGACAATGAAAAGCGGACAAAAGTTAAGCTAAGCGAACTTTATTAACATTATTTAAGCTTTTTTTGGAAAGATTAATATGTTTCGATATAATATATAATTTATAGACCTTTCGATCGAATTCCCCTCGCTCCAGGTCTATAAATGCTAATTGTTGGGCTCATTGCAGGTCAGTGGCTCAATGGCTAGAACGTCTGGTTAGTACTCGGAATGTCCTGGGTTCGAATCCCGTCTGGAGCTCAGAGTTATCTGAGTTTAACTACTTACAACAGCTTGTACAGCAAAAGCAATTGAAACTTCAACAAATAGAACCCCCAACACATCCATGGTTAGGAATCAGATACAGTTTAACGCTACATTAGTTTTTAAACGTAGCTTTAAAAGTTGCTGTCTTCATCGGATTCAGAGGTAATCGTTATGAAGACTGACAGGTCCCATATGTATATATGTATATACTCTCACAAAACCACTGATGATGCTATATCTATCCACGGTTAGACGCAAAGAAACTTCTGGTAATAGACCAATCTCGTTCCCAGAGCCCACGTTCCCCACCCGGGAAACGAGAGAAACTGGGATAATCCGTTTCAAAAATCGTTACGTTATTGGCTGAATGGTGAGCATGAGTTGGTCTGAAGTGACCGGAAGTAGAAGTAATAAAACCAAAATAACAAAGATGTCGGACGACAAGACTCCTGTGAAGACGTTGCCGCGATCGATATCTTCGCCGTATGTGTGTAGATGCTGTAATTCTAGCTTCGCCAGCAACCCCATTGACTTGTTTGGGGAAAAGTCAAACAAGGAGAACTTACTATCCAGATTCCGCTCGGATATTTACGCATGCGTACCTCAACCGGAATAACAAGAATCCTGTGATTTGAAACGGATTATCCCAGAGTCTCTCGTTTCCCGGGTGGGGAACGTGGGCTCTGGGAACGAGATTGGTAATAGACCCCAATCATTGGACGGTATTAATATGCCATGCCAAAGGACAGTGTCTCTGACACAGCAAAAAGCGAACAGTATCGATTACTTACATCGTCATTCAGTAAAACAAATTTGTTGAGATTGAGATGTTTTGGAAACGTCATCCTAAAACAACAGAGAAGATACAACTTAGAATAATGGTAAACATCAACAAACTTTAAAGGCACCGCGTCAGGTTTTAAATTACCGCTTAATTAATAGTTTTGCGCGAGTCAAAAATTATATTTGTGTGCTAAGAAAAGGAATAATATTCTTAAAACGTTAAAAAAGTAAGTCATTAGTGCATTTTCTTACGGACTATTTAGTCCAAGTTTTGACGTGTGTGGTATTCGTCATAATTGTAATCATGCGAACTTGAATTTGTCCACGAAGTTTTTCAAGTTTGCGTCATGGTGACATTGTCCCTTTAAGATGGCTCCATACAGTTTCTTGAAAAGTGGAAAACACACGTTCTACATCCAAAATCTTGTACATTGATTATTTGTCAAAAAAATGGAACCAACTGACTTGTAAACAAAAAAGTGCGTAACTGTGGTTGCTATGGCAACAATGACGTTTCAAAATGGCTGCTAATTTGCGTTTACACTAGTTTAATTCGAATTAACGTCGGTGACCCAAATTTTTATTTTATTAAATGATTTCTTCTAGTATGAGTAATCGCATAGCCACTGGAAAGGGAGAGGGCTGTGAAAGTGGGCGTGACTGGGATTTATGTTATTGTTCGCCAAATTCAAGATCACGTGACGTTGAACCTGCATGATTGAGCACTAAAAAGCAAGCTTTTACATTAGAGCCAGACTCGTCCCCAGTCGTTATATCGTACGTTGCTAGGCTAAACTCGCAAGGGGATCTGGGAAGGGGAGAGAAAAAATAACGACTGGCAGATTACACATTCAAAATGGCAATGCAAAAATTCTAGATGCTGAAGAAAGACCATTTCATCGAACTTTATTGTGCATTTTTGGCTAACAAACAAATGTAAGTGGAACCTGACAGAAACATTTCACTTGACTCGAAGATGACCGCCGTTGAGGCCGGCGAAACATCACTCACTATTAAACATCAACAACAGTCTTTCTCAAGACTACACTAACCTAGACGAAAAAAATTCACAAATAACATGTACTAATCCTTGGTTTAAACCAACTCACCATCTAAGCTCGTGTTGCAGTGAGCATTCAAATCTTATTTAATCTTCATCGATCGTACTCTGCCATATATTGATTTCAGCTGGCAAATAACTGAAATAAGGTCTAGAGATGGTCGAAATATGATCAAGGGAAACGTAATTTGAAAGGCCTACATTATATAAATATCGATTTGTCTCTAATAAAGGGAGAAAATCCGGTTACGAAGCAAACAATGCCAGGTTGCAAGATATGTATATAATTTGCAAGAAATTTCTAGTAATCTGCCAGTCGCTTCCCATTCTTTTCTCCTCCTTACCGTGAAACCCCGCGCGCCCACGCTTTTATCCCAGTGAGTCCCTTGTGATCCCACGTTTGATCCTAGCTTAAAACATAATTGTATTCTAAAGAAGCGACTGGGGACGAGTCTGCATTAGAGCAGCGAGGCGCGTACCTACAAGTGCTACAACGAAGTTCTTCCGTGATGGTTTCGATATAAATTCCACTTCATTTGGACATTATATGCATAGATGGTCCCTAATGAAAACTCCCTTTGCAAAGAATATTTAAT
Source organism: Paragorgia papillata (assembly GCA_035771165.1). NCBI lineage: Eukaryota > Metazoa > Cnidaria > Anthozoa > Scleralcyonacea > Coralliidae > Paragorgia > Paragorgia papillata. Next base: position 2,125,950 of record JAWNZC010000022.1, on the reverse strand, counting down.
AAAGTGCAGTAAATTCGAATAAACGATCAATGGTCGGACCGAACACGGTGAGAGCCGAGGTAAAATAATGATACAATACTGTTTTGCCAACAGTACAACTAAAACTAAAATTCGCTTTTGTCTTAATATGAATGGTTGTGCTAAATTATATGTCGTAAGTTGAGTTGCCTTCATTGAATATTAAATCACTAAATGTCTGGTGTATTGCGTTTCATAAACAACGGTGAGGACTGGCAATTGTCGTATGCGTATCAGTTTATTAGAATAACTAAAGTATTAAGAAACATTGCCATCTGACAACAAAAGTGCAAAACTCCAATTTAATAATGGCACGGAGACGACAAATGCTTTTCGACTGCGTTGTTCCTTGGTTTTCTTTTATTAATAATTTGTAGACATGCGGCGATTTATGATAATTTCAATTTATTCACACTATTTTTAATACTTACAATGAAAAATACAAAGTTTACATAGTGATACATAAATAAATCAGAGTTAAATATAAAACAAAATATTTTATGAAAGAATATACATATGTGAGAGTGTAATTAAAGTAGAAAGCTTTCGAGTTTAATCACTGCCTTGACATATTAATAAGTTGGGGATCAGCAGAGGATGAAATATTAAGATCGTGTCGAAGTAAGAAAATAGACATTGTATAATACGAGAAAGAAATTCAGATCAAGTTTGGTGACTTAATATTTTTTACATTGAAACAGAAAGGGTTTTTAAATCACTGGGAATATTTTCCCAGATTTTTGTAGCTGAGAATCTTATAAATGTTTGTTTACAATAATTAGTCCGGCGGGGAGAAAATAGTTCGCGCTACGGCTAATTTGCTCACAATGCCAGAGTGTGAATTATTTGAGTGAGCCATGCATGAGTTAGCGCTTGATACGATTGTGTAATGTTCAAGGGATGATCATTTTAATGTCACGATAAAGTCCATCATGAAACCGAACGCCGATCATCTACACAACGATGCATCACCATATATATTTGTTTACGTCTTATTTGAGAAATGCGCGACTTAAAAACTCTCACGGTCCAGTTAAAACCAATCCGATGTTTTTGGGGTGATTTCTTTGTGCACACAATCATATTATTGAATAAACTAATATCCAAAATTAACGCAGAATCAATGTAAAATATAAAATTTGTCATAAAAATGACGGACTACAGTATGCACTATACAGCACTGTCGCTGTCTTAAGTTCGTATGTCGTCAAAAACCGAATTCCTACCGAATTTTGTTAACGAAATACAAGGGTACTCCTTTGGACTTGTAAATATCATGTTTCTTGTGGATTTTTAGAAGTCACCATAACCGACATCATCCCGTTTAACGAAGAACAAGGTTATAATCTAATGTAAGCCATATGAAAGAATACACTGGCCATGCCGGTTCAAGATCACGTGACGCTCAGGCGTGAAATTTTTAACATCAAACCGGAAGTTCTATTGTTTCAGAGCGGAGTTTCACAGCCCTCTCCCTTTCCAGTGGCTATGGTAATCGTTAGGCTAATTTAAAAAAATTTCTGGATATCCAAAAAAATTTTTATAAAGAATAATCACGTTGTTTTTTTTATTTGAAAAATTTTGGATCAACAGATTTTTTTTAAATTTAGCCTATTGACTACTCATACTAGAAGGAAACTTTCAATAAAAAAAAAATGGTGGTCACCTATGAGCTTGGCCGCGTAGTCGGTTTGGGTTCTCTTGGGAAGACTGTGGAGAGGCTGGAAACGAGAAGGCCTAGCAACATTCGTAAAAAGGTCCTGCCCAGAATCGTTCTGGCTCTTCGAGTGTTCCTGGGATCTAGCGTAGCGACAGTATATTATATAAAAAGCATAAGGATGTCTGCGAAGATTTTACCAAAGATCTTGGCGATCGAAACAAGGAAATTATGGAATATATTCCAATTGGAGCTCGAAATGAAAATTTAACTTTTAACTTTCAACTTTTGGCGGTTGCAGTGAACCTTCGTCGATCCGAGGTGAGTAGGCTTGTATTATTTTATGCAGATGGGAATAAGTAAGTGTCGGGAAACACTTAGGACGTCATAACATCACAATTCTTCCTCAATAAACAACTGAGCTGTGAAGCTGTGAAGCGAAAGTGTTTACGAATTTTGCTAAGCTGCTCAAATCCGATCCGATCCGAAAAAATTAAAACACCGGATATATGTTGCAATAGTTGCGCAAACTTTCCGAAAAGAAAACCAATAAACAAATAAATTTAAGAAAACTACTATACAATAATAATCTTATGTAATAATAGCCTTCATGTGTTGTGCAATGAGCATACAACTAGTGAATTTGTTAATTTTGTGACAAAAACAATGACAAAAGTGAACCTGATGCGGGTAAAAAAGTGCAAAATCCGATTCGATCCGATCTGGGGAAAAAAGAACAAAATCCGATCCGATCGATAAAAGTTTAGTCCGAATCCGATCGGATTGGATTCGGATCGGATTCGCACACCTCTATTACTGAGCTCTTCGCGACAGCCTCCGTAGCTCAGTGGTCAGAGCACTGCACAAGAATTGATGTTGCATATTCGCAACTGCTTCCGGTTTTGGTCTTAAAATGTATATTCTTACTAGAAATACATGAACGCAACAACCACTCACCCGCTTTATATGCATTTTTGTAAACCACCACCCCAACCCCCAATTTCTGTTTTTTGTTTATTAATGGTACACGGAAAAAAAAACCCAGAATATTAATTAGCAAAGTTCATCTGTAGTCATGTATTGACACACCGAAAGAACATGTTAAATAAAAGAAACAAAAAACAACGAGATGAACCAAATGACAAATTTTCATTCAAAAATGGATATAAATAGTGGCCAAGAAAAGACACAATGCCAACGTCCTAGCGTCCAAATACAACTCTAGACAAGATATTATTTATATTGATTTTCATTTTCAAGATTTCGTCCGTTTTAACTCAGCTAAAATGGAAAATCGAATCTCCAAAAACACTGCTAATTCCATCTACTCTTTTCAGATTGTTTTTCTCGTTCGCGGTTTCTTACTTTTTTCGTTGTTGACAAATAAATATGACAAGGCATCATTCAGTTCTCCTCATGATCTAAAACGTGGTTTGTTTCAAAATTTCTTCATCGTTCTCTCTCGAGTTAAGTAGAATACACCAGAGCAGAATTCTTTACCGGCTTTGAACAGTTTCAGGACACATCCTTGTTCTTTGCTTCTTTCACTTACATTTCGGTCGGCATCGTCTTAGGCTTTTTTCAGTGGTTTTAAGTCGTATTTATTGTTGCCTCTTCTCGCTGTCACATCTCTTCTTAGCCGTCTTTCTTTGGTCTTGTTCCATAGTAATATTAATTTACATTTTAGCTGAAACCATTTTTTCTGCCAAAGATTTCTTTCGTCATGATTGTTGAAAAATTATTTCGTAATCCAACTAAACTTATAAATTATAATTTGTTGACGTAAATTTAAATAATTTGAATAATTTAACAGGTTAGTTACCAGTACCCTGTTATCCGAACTGCGCAAGTTGTGGATTTGTTAATATATATATATATATATATATATATATATATATATATATATATATATATATATAATAGTTAAGTAGTCGTTTACAATAGACCAGAGTGCTCGATACTTTTGAAGGTAGAGCAAGATAGATTTTATTTACAAAAATGAACGTTGCTACTGCGAGTTTCACGCGTTAGCGATCATCAGGCAACTGAAAAAAGTTTCACTTTAGCTTCTGTTTTGTATTGCGTGGCACGCGTGAGATCGCGGCACACGAGATGTACATCCGGGAACAATCTCTCGAACTTATCCCACGCAAGTTCGCGCGTGCGGTGATGTCACGTGTGCCGCGACCTCACGCGTGCCACGCAATACAAAACAGAAGCTAAAGTGAAACTTTTTTCAGTTGCCTGATGATCGCTAACGCGTGAAACTCGCAGTAGCAACGTTCATTTTTTTTAAATAATATATATATATATAGGTTTCAGAATTACTTTCAGCTTTTCATCTCGCGTGTAATTTCGCGCGTAAATGGTGTCCACGCATGCCGAGAGTAGCACCCTCACTGGGCTTGGGGACAAGTTAGACTACAGTAAAAACTCGCTAACAAGAACCTTCCACTATAAGAAACTCAGGCTGAAATTAAGAATTTATATATATCTAAGAATATATAAGAATATAAGAACCCATCCCAGGCTGATTTGGTAAAATGTAGATTCTTGTTAGCGGGTTTTTAATGTAAATATATGGCACAAAAATCGCAGTATGCCTACTACAAGTACTCACCTGTCATTGAGCTTCACTCGATGAAGAAGGTTGTAGTCGAAGGCAAAACGTTTCAATTGCATTGTTAGCAGGTAGGGAAAACTGCAGAATTTCAAACCCTTAAAGAACACACAAAGAATTAGTTCATGATTAACAGACACTCGCAGGCATTAGTTAAACTCGTACCCAGGCGATTACTCACGGCGCTGTCTAACTCGCTGGAGGAAATATTCCCACTGATCCCAATGATCACTGTCATCGGCTCGTCGTCGTTCTCATAATCACCATCAGCATCAACACCGCTACCACCACCATCACTGTCAACACCATCACCACCAAGACCACAAACATCACCACCATTAATACTGCCATCACCACCACTACTTACCCTTACCCTTACCACAAACCGCACTAACACCACCAAGACCACAAACAACATCACTATCACCACCACCAAGACCACAAAAACAAACACAAACACCACCATGACCATAAACACCGCCACCACCAAGACCATCAACACCGCCACCAACAACAACACCATCACCACCACCAAGACCACAAACACCACCATGACCACAAACAACACCATCACCACCATCCTTAACCATAAACGCCGCCACCACCAGGACCACAAACACCACCACCACCACCACCAAGACAAACACCACCACCACCACCACCAAGACCACAAACATCACCATCACCACCACCACCACCACCAAGACCACAAACACCACCACCACCACCACCAAGACCACAAACATCATCACCATCACCACCACCACAAACACCACCACCACCAAGTCCACAAACAACATCACCATCACCACCACAAAGCCCACAAACATCATCACCATCACCACCACCACAAACACCACCACCACCAAGTCCACAAACAACATCACCATCACCACCACCAAGCCCACAAACATCATCACCATCACCACCATCACCACCACCAAGTCCACAAACAACATCACCACCACCAAGCCCACAAACATCAGCACCATTATCGCCAAAACCACCACCACACTACAACCACTACCACCACCAAGAGCACAAACACCATCACCATCACCACCACCACCACCACCAAGACCACAAAAACAATCACCGAGACAACAAGCATCGCCACCACCAAGACCACAAACACCACCACCACCACCAAGACCACAAACACCACCAACATCACCACCACCATCACCACCAAGACCACAAACATCACCACCATTATCACCAAAACCACCACCACACTACAACCACTACCACCACCAACACCACAAACACCATCACCATCACCACCACCATCACCACCACCACCACCAAGACCACAAACATCATCACCAAGACAACAAGCATCACCATTACCACTAAAACCAACACCATCACTACAATCACTACCACCAAAACCACAAACATCACCACCATCACCACCATCACCACCACCACCAAGACAATAAACATCACCACACCACACCACACCACAACGATCACCATCATCACTACCACCAAGACAACCACCACCCTAATCACTATCGCCAAAAAGTATCACAACCATCAACACTACCATCATCATCATCATCACCATCACCACAACCACAACAACAACCATCATCACCATCACTATCACTACCATCACCTCCAATATCACCATTATCACCATAACGACCATC
>JAWNZC010000022.1:2112500-2115000 GCA_035771165.1 Paragorgia papillata | reverse complement strand
TTGTAACTCCCAAAACAGGAGTTAATAAAAAGGTTCAAAACTATCGGATTTTGGAAGTAAAAAGTACTCCACTGGCGGAGTTAAAATAACTCCCGAATTTTGGAGTTAAAATAACCCATATTAGGGAGAAAAAGTTACTCGTTTCAGGAGTAAAAAATAAGACAAAAAAAAAAATGGAAAAAAGGTTGCACCTCACCCGAATAGATTCCCCGACGACGATTACACAGGGCGTGTCTAGAAGTCAACTTATCCAGCTTGCTTATAGCAAAGACTAAAATTCATTGTTTATAACCTAATTTTCGCCAAGAGCCAATTACTTTGTAGCACTCTGAAGGTCAGTGGTCTAATATTTATAATAAAGGCAATTTAACAGTTCTACTAAAAAATTAATACCCATATATAGACAAAGGACAAAACTACACTATACGCAAAGGATTTTTAAATGGATTAAAAGAAAAGCCATATACAGTCAAACCTGTATTAAGCGGACACCCTCGGGGAATTGGTTAGTGTCCGCTTAATAGAGGTGTCCGCTCAATCTCGTACCCAGGCCCCCTGTCAATCTCGCACCCATTCCCGTAAGCCCCCGGATGCCAGATTTTTTAATCGGGTTTTTAAGCGTTCAACAAACATTAGGAAAGTTATCATCAAGGGGAAAAGGATTAACAGAGGCGCTGGATATGGCTTGGAAATTCCCTGTGTGTTTCGAGGAGACCGTTTCTCTTGCGACTGGTTGAGGAATAAATTAGATACTGAGAACTTTGACGTTGGAGTCCAAGTCTCCAATAAACAGTATTACTATATGGCTGGGTTTGATTTCCGGTCCGTACGTAAAACGACGCACGCTGGTTGGTTCCCGCGAGGTCGGGATTTTACGATATTGACCTCCGGTCTGTCCGGGTCAATACGCTTTTTTCTCGGCCCTGCAAGTTTTGGCGAGAACATTTCTGAGTTGATTTGAATACAAATAAAAGAGAATTGGTTATCTTTATTCAAATATTCTGAACAATAAAATGTGTTGGAACATTACTGCTGGTTTTCTGCCAAGAAGCGACATGAAAAAGTTAACAGGTAAGGTAAACAGAATACTCCGAAGACGAAAACAACGCTCGAAGCTTAAAAATAAAGTGAACCAATAGCCATATAATAAATTCCTTATTAACCTCGTTTGCTCTGTCTGCACGGGAAAGTATTTGCCCTCGGTTTTATCGCACAAACCTCGTTCCTTCGTCCCTCGCTCTGTACGAAAACCTCAGGCAAATACTTTCCCGTACAGACCTCCCACTCGGTTAATAAGTCCTTAACATTAACTCAACCAAACGCAGTTTAGAAAAATATGCAAGAAACTATGTAGTGATTATTGTCATGCATTTATTGATTTCCGTTGTGAGACATTGAAAACAGGAAGGGCGCTAATCTAATATCTACCATCTTAAGGAGAAACATATGTTAAATAAATTAATAAAAGAAAGCTCTGTCCGCTTAATACAGGGATTTGGTATCGTTTTACACTGATTTAGGTGTCCGCGTCCGCTTAATAGAGGTGTCCTTTGTATGGTTAACATGGGATTCAATTCGGGACTTTGGGAACTTTCCACTTAAGACAGGGTGTCCGCTTAATGGAGGGCCGCTTAATACAGGTTTGACTGTATTTTCTTGCCGAATTTGTCTGTCACTCTTTATACTTTGTAAAGTCAAAATATGGAGAAAACATTTTACTCTTAAGGGGGAGTTAAAATATACTCCCGCGAAAGAGTTAATTTAACTCCGAAAATGGAGTTAAAATATGCCAATAATTTTAACCCCCCTAATTACTACTTGAGAATAACAATGCAGATCATCCACTTGGTCATATAAAGACGCCATGATGTTTTTAGATTTCCCAGTCCCTCGCACGCGTCAAAAAATAGTGTACTACGCATGCTCTCATACCAAAATCCATATTATCATAATTTATGATACTAAATTTAAATTATGCATTTAGTTCGGCTCATGAGAAGATCGACGTTTGACCCAGGGACGATCTTCAGACGTTCTATCCGTCTGCGTCAGACGGATAGAACGTCTCAGACGATCCAAAAACAATCAGTCGAACTTAACTCAGTCAAACGTCGATCTTGTCATGAACTTAATTTGAAGAATTTAGTTCGTCTCATGTAAAGTTCGACGTTTGACCTGGCCTAAGGCAGACACTCTCGGGACCACATTTGGTGTTCGCATTAGAGAGGTGTCCACCTTAGAAAGAGTTTTAAGCCAAGATTAGCTGTCCGACTTAGAGAGGTGCCCGCCTTAGACAGGTGTCCACCTTAGACAGGTGTTCGCCTTAGAGAGGTGTCCACCTTAGAGAGGTGTCCACCTTAAAGAGGTGTCCGCCTTAGAGAGGTGTCCGCCTTAGAGACGTGTCCGCCTTAGAGAAGTGTCCACCTTAGAGAGGTGTCCACCTTAGACACGTGTCCGCCTTAGACAGGTGTCCGCCTTAGACAGGTGTCCACCTTAGACA